>JABUQX010040640.1:12500-29082 GCA_015478945.1 Trachelipus rathkii
GTTGAATAAAATAATTGTGACGGGTGTTTCTCTCTCTCTCTCTCTCTCTCTGCTTCTCTTCTCTATATATATATATATATTTATATTTTATATATATATCATATTATTATATACTATTAAATTTTTATAAATATATATTTAATTTATTTATTTTAAAAAAATTTTTATCATAAAACAATAATAATAAAAATTATTTCAAAAATTAAGGTGTTGAGTTAGGTATTATATATATATATATATATATAATATTATATATATATATATAATAATATAGTATATATATATATAATTATATATATATATATTCTATCTATTGTTATGGTAGATAGAAATGTTATATCTCTATATAGGATTTTCATAATATGTTACTCAAGGATTTTTTATACAAGTAAAATGGAAAAAAATAAGAAAGACGGAGGTATAAAATATAACTTTCCTTTTAAACATTTATATATAGTATTTTAAGAGTGTGAAGCTTTCAAAAGACTTTTAAACTGATCTTTTATTATTTGCTTTCATCTGCATTTTTTGCGTTAAGCTTTTATTTATTATCATTTCCATGAGTTTCTTCTTCTTAAATATTTTAGTCGGGTAGTATATTCTTTCGTAGGCTGATTCTTTTTTTTTGCATTTATTCGACGGAAAAATTTATTTAAAAAAAAAATTGATTTCCCCATTTAGGGGCTCGAGCCGCGACGAGGGACAGAGGGGGACGACGTCCCCCCGTCGTTCGCACGGGGAGGCAGAGAGAGCCCGGAACTCCTTTGCGCATTTTGCGGTTTACCCTAGGTATTCCTTTAGTTAACATAAAAAAAAATTTACTTCCCGTTTACATCTTTGGTCATTACTTTAACTAGCAGGGGGAAGTGTAGGTAATCAATATGAGGGTGGGGGGCCGAGTCCCATCCGCGATTCAAAAACGCAAAATATTATATAAAATATCAAATATCAATTGTGTTATTAATATATATATATTATTATTATATATATAGTATATCTATTAATATATATATATATATATATAATATATATAGTATATACTATATTTTAATTATATATATATATTATAATATATATAAATATATTTATATATATATATATATTATAGATATATGTATATAAATATTATTTATTATATACTATAGATAATATATATTATATAATAATATTATATATATATTATATATATTATATTATATATATATAATATATATATATATATATATATACTATATTATATATATATATATAGTATTATATGATAAGAACAAATTATTACATATTTAAGCTCCACAATTTTTTTACAGTAAAACTAATTTCTTAGTTTCATTCCGTTAAAACAATACCTCGCGCTGGAGTAAGGGTAAGTACATCCGATATAAAAAGAATGATATATAATATACTATTATATATATATATATATATATATATATATAATATATATTAATATTATAATATATCATTATATATATATATATATTATATATATATATATTATATTATATATATATAATTTATTCATATTATTTTCTAGATATATAATATATAAAATATACAATCCATTTATATATATTATAATATTATATATATATTATAAATCTATTATATTATATATATATTATATATATATTATATATTATATATATATATATATATATTATATAATATATATATTTAGTATATTACGGGTATATACAATTTTATAAAAAATATTTTTCAAATAAATTATTTGTTTTTTAAAAAATTTATTTCCAGTTAAAAAAAGATTATAATTATATATAGTATATATTATATATATATACTATATACTTATATATTATATAATATTATATATATATATATTATATATATATATACTATATATATATTTAATATAATATTATTTATTAATATATATAATATATATATCTATATATATTATATATATTATCATATATATTTATATATATATAGTTATTATATATATATATATATATATATTATTAATTTTCATCACAGCAAGTCGTGCTACACTACTATATAATATATATATATATATATATATTATATATATATTATATATATATATTCATAGTATATAGTTTCGTGCTACACTAACTATATATATATATATATATATATATATATATATATATATATATAACCTTATCCCAAAATTTGAAACCATAGTTTTACTAAAAGCATCCCAAAAGTCTATCTCTCTTTACCATTCTTTCACAAAACAACCAACAACTTGATTTGAAATTCAATTCAAATACACTGTAAACATTCATCACTTAATAATGATATTAGCCCTTTTCACTTGCAACTATTTTAGGGTTATAGCCTACTGCACTGTTGTAGTTACCAATTTTGTGATTATAGTATTATTATATGACTCAAAAATCTTATAACTCCCAAATACTTACACTTTTTTCTGCTGTGTTACTGCTATGTTTTCCAGAAGATGGGAATGTCTGATTTTCAGAAACGTCCACTGGATCTTTTCATATTTTATCCAGAACAATTTTTAAACTTTGCGATTTTCTATAAACCTGTTGTATTAAATAAAAAAAATGTCCTTATCGAAATTTTTATTGTTTTCTGCCACGAATATTCACATTATTGGTTTTGTTGTTTATTATTATAACAGCTGTCATCATAAATAACAATATTATATTATATATATATTATATTAAATAATATAATGGGCGCGCGGGGTCGAGTGTAGGTGGGAAAAATAATTTAAATAATAAAATAAAAAATATAAAAATAGCAAAATAAGTAATACCTACTATATATAATTACTATTATATAATAAAATATATAATAATAATATATATATTACACAGTACTGACTATAATATAATAGAGGAGTAATAAATATATAATGTGATATATATCAATATAATATATAATATATATATATATAACTATATATATTATAATAATATATATTACCTATATAATAATATATATATAGTATAATAAAATCCTATATCCACTATACCACACCTCCACTACTCACACTCACACTAATATATATATATATAATAGCCTCCATATATATATATAGTCCTTAATAAATATATAAATAATATCTATTTATATATATCCATAATATATAATATATATATATATATCTATATATATATATATATATATAATTTACATATATTATAATATAGAATATATATTAATATTAAAGAATATATATAATATATATCTAATTACCATAGTTCAATAATAATGACTATCTATAATTATGGCCAAGCATAAAGTAAAAGAAAAAATTGAATAACAAAAATACTATAAAACAATGTATAATAGGCACAATAGTTATAGATTGTCTTATAATTATGCCTAAAAGTGTGCTCTTATATATATATATATTTCATTTATAATAAGAGTCCAAATAAAAAGTTATATTGAGTTATAATATAAATTAAATATTGACCTTATTTACAATCCTGATTACGATAATTAAAAAAACTACTATATATATTATAATAATTTAAAATCATTCAATGTACTACTAAAATATAATCTATAACTATTAATTAAATACTATATTCAAGTCTTATATATATTAATATATAATATAGTATATTTATATAATCATATATTATGAATATAATATATAAGATATATATAATATATATATTATATTATATATTATAATATTAAATATATAATATATTATAATATATATATAATTAATATTAATACTATAATATATGATATTATAATCATAATATAATATATAAATATATATAATATACGTATATATACATAATATATTATAATATAATATTAATATGTATAATATATTATAAAAATATATATGATATAACATATATATTATAATATATATAAGATATTAATATATATTAATTAAATATATACTATATATAATACTAATAACCTATATATATATAACTAATATAAATAATAAATCTATATATAATATATCACCATGCTTGACTAAAATAATTTAGTAGTAGCACACTCCGTATACTATAGATATATATTACCGAGCAGAGAGAGACGACGAGAGAGAAGAAGAAAGAAGAGAGCATGATGTAATATGCTATCAACTGATATACCAAAGAGAGTAATTGTATAGCAATTACGCAAAACGACAAGCAGTACACATGTAGACAAGCCGAGAGTTGTAACCTCGAGATAGCAAAAATAACAAATAAGTACTCTTTTTCAGATGCTGTAACATATTCAAGTAAAAATAATATTCTAAGTCCGACTTCTACTGAGAAAAATAATGCGAGAGCATCATTATGGAGAACATCTAACGAACACTATGCGTCGAACTTGTTGAGAGATTCCATATGAGGCTTCGTGAGTAATTTTTAGTTTTATCATTAGCCATAGCACTTTTAGCTATTGTTAAAGAAATTAAGTGAGTTGCAAGTGTGAGCAATTTATTTCCTTATTATATCAAGTTACGTGATATTAAATATAAATATTTGTGTGTAAGATTTTTATCAAACCGTTCTAATCAAGAACATTCATTATTCCTAAGATATTAAAATACGTTTTATAACAAGAATTAAAGGAGAATTATATAATATAAGTATATCACCACGTTAGCGTTTGCCGTCTATATGTACGCTTATTAGTAATATAATAATAGTAACTTTTTTTATGGTTACAAAAGGATGATAATATTATTATATATTATTTACTATAATGTCTGCCTAGTGAGAATTTAGTTTTATATAATAATATTCAATGCTTGAAACTTTAGCACTTCAGCTCACCCTGTAGCTTCATATACGTATCTATCATTATATTATACTATATACTTTAATATAATACTATATATATATATTATATATATATATAATTAGACTCTCCCCCGGGAAAAAAATCGGAAATTGAGTAGCATACCCTCTAATATTGTTACTGTTTGCAAAAGAAGCCCGCAATGAATTTCTTATCCAAAATTATCACATTAAGTTCTGCCGCCAGGAACCTGAAATGTGTTATAAACTGTCTTAAATGTCGAATTTTCACACCACCACAATCGGGAAACGACAGCCGGCGCGTTTTTTTTAACGTGGTAGTCCCCCAGTATGCCTATTATCGCACAAAGATATGACCTAATAAAATTACTCCAAGGTGCCTGTCTCCATTTTCAGAACTTGTTGAGTGGTGGAAAACACATCTCTGTGCTGTTGTACGATCTCAAGATAATACTCGCAAGTTGCTTACACTTCGTTTTGTTGTAAGATAGGTGATTATTATAAAAAGGAGACTCGTCCACATTGTAATTCTTATATGTCAGACACAATGTTCTCTTTTTACATGCATTATAAATCAACAGCACATTCAAATGTATCTCACAAATATCTATTTTTATTTGCCACTGAGCATCTGTCATCTACTTGTTAACTTATCTATGCTGATAGATCGCGTACTTAATGAGAGAGATACATAGACTTCGGCTTATGTGAGAGGATCACTTCTCTGAACGAAAATTTGCTTTTGAGGGTGATTTTAATGTTAAAGAAACTTAGTCCACAGTTGTGGTGTCTGACCCTGAAACTAATATTTTCAACGTACACTATTTTCATATTGTCAATTCGGTTTTATAAGGTCTTTCTACAAGCTGTACTAGTCTATCAACACTTGAAACAATATGCTTCTGTCAAGTTCATGATACATATTGACTTCACTTCACAAAGAATACAATAATAGAGAGCACACCTAGCTCCTACGTTTCACAGGGATATAATATAAATAAATACCGAACAAGTGACCTAGACAAGAGCTTTTGGAAGAGCAACTTCAGATAATACGTTCTATTATTCATTGATAAATTGCTAAGGTACAGTTCTTGGTGATTATATAATGCATGATCAACTACACGTGCTGCATATAACCATTGTACCGCACATACTTAAGAATGATAGCATCATGAGCATATACATAATCAAATTTATTCACAGCCCACAGTGGAGTATCTTACTCTAGTCAATTTGATTTATGATATTCGAAAATTATAGTACCAATTTTTTATGGCAAATAATTACAAATCTCGCAATGGCCATCCATTTGCCTCGCATAGACATTGGCATCCTGTGGCTTAAACAAAAAGAACTCCCTATTTATAGGGAGACGGAGATGTATTACGAGTACATTTACCGGAATAATATTAGGCTGTACTCAGTAAACGATAGGGCTTTGATACACCAAACACGTCTTCACGCATAATCTTTTCTTGGATGCATTCTGAGATACTTCGAATATTCCTGTTGCAGATACGCACAAGTTGGCACCTCCTGCATCGTAAGCAATGACGATTCTAGAGTTCTAAGAGATAGTCTAGAGAATAACCATGGTCTTTTATCAATTTGTTTATTCCTCTCATACTGGTCTGTCAACGACGAGTTTTAAACACAGAGCGTTTTACTCATGTCGCAAAAGCAGAAGTTGTGAGAACTATCAGCCTGTAACACTTGAGACTTATCTATCACACTTATTGCTACAGATGAAGCGATCAGTGAGACGCGAGAGCGTGATTCGCCGCGCATCGGCTTGATACCCTACTTCATAGCGACACACGACGCCGATCTACTTACCTACCGAGTGGAGTGGCAATCGCAGACTGGTGTAGAGAGACAAAAATAGGCCTGTATTATGTATATCACATGTCCGCAAATCTATTCTACAAAAGACATTCAATTACAATGTCGAGTCAATCGACAACATTATAATTTTGCCCTTTGTCCTAGAGAGCACAAAGAGCGGAGAGCACATGCTATTATGAGTATTGAGAAATACGATCTGCTTGCAAATGAGCTCAGATAAGGTGGAGATTCTGATTACAAGCACGATTTAGGTTGCTTGATTGTAAACCAAGTGATCACATCTGCATGAATAATCTTTATATTCTTTATCCCATATCGGGACATGTCTAAATAGATAAAAATCCTTGTGCAAACACAGCTGTTTTATATCCTCAGCCGTGTTTTTTTACGTAGCCTACCTGCGCTTCGATTCTCCGTTCTGTCGAATCGGAGATGGTCTTTCCGTCGAGTGTAGTGCAGATTCCAAACAAAGCGAGTACATCCCAATATCGACTTTCCTCTCCGAGATGGGACCAGTAACAGTGGATGCCGACTAAACACGCCTTATATCAAAAGACGTAATGCAAACACTATTTTAAATAATCCTGTCCAGAGTCAATTTGAGCACATCAAGCGTCACAAAATACGCTGATTTGCTGTCCTTGAATACTGTGCCAGTCTTTAATGCATATTTGTTAGGGCCATATGCGTTACTGGTCCACTGGATCGGTGGCTGATAAAACTACTTCAGAGTTTGGAATAATCGCTAAGATCCATCTAGAAAAACGAGCTAAAAGATGCGTACACACACACGACGATTCTTCTTCTTCCTGATAGGAGTTGCCCAAATATCTGAAGACTGTGCGGAATGACACTATATCGGCAACTATAGTCACAATTCTTGCAGCTACTTTTCCGGTTTCAACTAACTTATCAATATAATCAAAAAGAGAGATTTGTTTATCAAATTGGTCATATGCAGCCAATTATACACATGTATGTCTCCTTTAGAGCTGAGCCTAGAAATATTTTATCTACCTCAACCGACTACATTACTTTGTTGTATGCTCATTGCTGAGCAAACTATCAATAAAGAGGTCGTTTAAATTTTTTTGAGTTATTTAATAATAAGAGTATTTAAACCATATAATATGGTAACCGATTTTCCACCGTTTTTTAGTTGAATACCATTGTCGGTATATATATAATCTATTATATATTATCACTCAATAATTGGATTTCCAACCTATCGTGGTCGCTTCTTTGTGAGCCATGGTGGGTCCTGTACAAATCCAAACTATATTTATATCACCTGCGGCTGGGTAATACTAGCATAGCCAAACACACGGACATACCATATATTCTAGTGTATATATTATATTAATATAATATATAACAATATATATATATCATATATATATATATATATAATTTATCATTAATATAATATATAATAGATATAAAAAATATCATATATATTATAAATTATATAGTATATATATAGATATCATATATATTATAATATATATGATATATATATATATTTATATATATTATAAGGCTAATAGTAAAGGCAGAACCATTCATCACCCCGTATTATAAATCGACGGCATAGACTCTAAAAAAAATCAAATGAAGAATAAAAAAGAAAAAGTGAGCATCTTTAGA
Organism: Trachelipus rathkii; assembly: GCA_015478945.1. Classification (NCBI taxonomy): domain Eukaryota; kingdom Metazoa; phylum Arthropoda; class Malacostraca; order Isopoda; family Trachelipodidae; genus Trachelipus; species Trachelipus rathkii. Next base: position 20,738 of record JABUQX010040640.1, read on the forward strand.
AACAAAACTTAGCAGCGCACTCAAGTTTAGAAAAATCCCCAGTTAGACTTTTCTTATACTGCGACTGACCAGACCTTCGTCTTATCGCATTATAAGCCTTGTTGCCACTGTACAAATGGCGAGGTAAATTTATATACCTTTCAGGCCGTAGACAAAAGCAATAGAACTAGGGAAGCAAATTTCTAGATAAGTACAACCTATAGCTCTTTAACGTATGATTATAGTATAATACTAACTGAGAGTATATAAGATATATATATATATATATATATATATATATATAATAGAATAGAATATATAAATAATAATATATAATATATATATATAAATTTATTAAAAAAATACCCTCCAAAATACCCTCACCGCCTGTGAAAAATCTGCTCTAGCATGAATCGCTATTTGTTGGACACACCGCCACGATGGACTAAAAAAGAGCCGAGAAATGTTCCTTGTAGGAATATATTCACTCACAAACACAGGAACCTACGGCGCGCTCTTGCTTATCCCGTCCAACCCTCGCGTAGTGGTCAACAAGCACCAAAGAGTGGAAATACTTATTAAATCGGGAAATATTGTATTGATAATATAACTGCTCATCCTTCTACACGTCACCGCAGTGTGAAGGTATTGATAAAATTAACCCCTTAAGTAATTCCCCTGCTGTACTTACCTGGGCTGCAGCTAACGCGATGTGTTGCGACACACCGCCACGATGCCTCAAAGAAGTGACGCGGAAAAATCTGTTCCTGTATTGAATATCTCCCACTCAAACAGCTGAACCACGGCCGCGCTCTTCACCCTCCACATCGGGCGTAGGCAAAAGGAAGAGCCGCAAGTATATATATCTAGTAAATCGGGGAGTATACTTATGTATAGATAAGAAACGCTCATTCTTCTAACCTCACCGCATAGTAGGTATTGATACAAATAACCCTTAAGTAATTCCCTCTGCTAGGATGAACCTGGGCTCTAGCAGCTGAACGCGTATGTGTTTGACCACACCGCCACGAATGGATAAAAGAACATCGCGAAGAAATGTCCTGTTGCATATATCACCCCCAACAGGAAACTCACTGGCGTCGCTCTTTCCCGTCACACTCGGGCGTAGGTCAAACAGAGCACCGCACAGATTGTGAAATACTTATTAAATCGGGAAATTATGTATTGATAAGATAACTGCTGATCTTTCTACACCTCACGCAGGTGTGATAGGTATTAGATAAAAATAACCCTTAAGTAAATTCCCTCTGCTGGGATTGAACCTGGCTCTAGGTCAGATGAAACGCGTATGTGTTTGACCACACCCGCCACGATGGACTAAAAGGAAACATTTCTCCGCGCGTCTTCTTTAGTCCATCGTGCGGTGGTGGTCGGAGGAACCACATACGCGTTCATCGCTAAGCCAGTTCAATCCAGCAGAGGAATACTAAGGGGTTAATTTTATAATACCTATCACACCTGCGGTGAGGTGTCAGAAAGGATGAGCGTTATCTTATACAATTACTAATATTCCCTCGATTTAATAAGTAATTTACGCTGGCGGTGCTCTGTTGACCCTTGACACCCGAGTGGTGGAGCGGAAAGCTGCGCCGTGGTTCTCGTTGGTGGTGATATATTTCACTAACAGGAACATTTCTCGCGCTCTTCTTTCTAGTCCTCGGTGGCGGTCGTGGTCAAAACACATACGCGTTCATCTGCTAGAGGCCAGGTTCAATCCCAGCAGAGGGAAATTTCTTAAGGGGTTATTTTATCAATACCTATCAACCTGCGGTGAGGTGTAGAAGGATAAGCAAGTTATGCTTATCCATATATATATATATATAATATATAATAATATAATATATAATATATATATATATATATATTATATATCATTATATATATAAATAATAAATAAGTATATATAATAATATATAAATATATATATAATATAATTATATAATATATATATAATATAAATATATATATATATAATATATATATGATAAAATATATATACTATATATATAATAACTATATATAATATATTATATATATAAATATATATATTATATTATAATATAATAAATATACCCAATATATATATATATAATATATATATACATAATATAATATTATATAATAATATATATTAATAATATCAATATTATAAATTAATATATATATATATATAATATATTATGATATATATTATATTAATGATACCGGTACAATCTAATAAGAGCGTAAATTTTGATCAAAAATGATTGAAAAATATGAATAATTTTAAAGGGTTTTAATGTAAATATACACATACCTTACGAAAGCTAACATCTAACCTAACCGCTTACTTAGCCTAACCTAACCTGATCTAACCTACACCTAACAACATACTACGCCATTCTTAAACCTAATCTCTACTTATGCTAACCTCACTCTAGACCTAAACCTAAACCTAAACCTGAAACTAAAGATAACCTACACCTAACTAACCTAACCTAACCCTAACTAACTAACCTCCACCTCACGTAACCTAACCTATACTCTATCCTAAGCCTAAGCTAAACGTAAATCAAATAAAAGTAATAAAAAATAAATAAATAAAAACGGTAAAAAACAAAAAATTTTTATTTAAAAACGCCTCCTGATTTAGTTTTCTCTATAATATATAAAAAAATATATTATTATATATATAACATATATATATATATATATAATATACTATAATATATCTATAATATATATATAATATAATAGTATATAATATATATATATATATATTATATATATAAAGATATATATTATATAGTTATATTTAAGATATATATATATACTAACATATATATATATATATATATATATATATATATATATATAATTATATATTATATAATATAATATATATGATATATATAATTATATAATATATAATATAATAAATTAGGGTGACATTTGTTGGTTTGTTTTACAATAGGTTATTTGACAAACTACTGTGCGCATTTCTAATATTACGTTTGGTTCTCCAGTATTGTTTGGTGAGCCAGAATACACTTCTGCAGAACGCACATGGGCACGTCCGACCGCAGATGGTAAAGGCGTATGACGAAAATCATCGTTCTGTGAAAAATGAGTTTCGTGCACTTAGAGCAACATTTGGGCGCATCTACAGACCTACCAAAACCACTATTGGCAATACCCATCCCTAAAATTTGAACGCCAGTTAGCATTACTTTAAGATCACTTGACTGGATTAAGACCAATCCAGCTCGCATGAAGAAAATAGGTGCGTAGCTGTCAGTTGTATGCGGACGCGCCGACGAATCGTATTCGGCCGATGTTAGCAGTGAGCTAGGTTTGCGACACCAAACTGCGTATTTTACGTAAGGATCTGGGGTTAAGCATACAAAAGCCAACTCGTACAGAATCTGAAGCGCCCGACTAAGTTCGGGCAGCGTGTCAGTGAAGGGCGTCCACAGAAAGCTCAATGAAAATCCCTCTGTTTATTGCGTAAAACTTTTGTGTCAGCCGATAGAAGCCATTTTTCTGGCTCAAGAGTGTAGTTAATCAACAGAATTGCCGTATTTGGCTGATGAGGCAACCTGAGGAAAGTTTAAATGAGCCTACCTGCTACACGCCACAGATATCTAGCAGTTGGTGGTCTATGGGGTAGCGGCGTAATTCATCCGGTCCATATTCTTCAAAAATAGGCCGGACAAATGAAACCGGAATGGGGAAACACTATCCGCGGCATGATATACGGAAATATTTACTGCTTACTGCCACACATGAATCCCGTGACCCCGTGAGCTTTGGTTCCAACAAGGCGGCGTTACTTGCCATACAGCGCGAGAAACCATGGACCTATTGAGAAATCGTTTTGATGAGCAATTGGATCTTCACGTTTTTGACCTTTGTAATAGGCCTCTCTAAGATCGTGCGAGTATCAACATTGGATTATTTTCTTTGGGGGTTACGTGAAGTCACGGTCTTCAGGAAAGCCACCTCCGATCGACGCTTTAATACAACACTTGCTCGCGTTAAATTGCGCGACATACACCGAGTTCGCTATGCTTGAACACGTCGCTCCACGATTTACCTTCAGTGATGACCATTTAAACCGTAGTCGCGGCCACATTTAAATGAGATAATCTTAAAAAAGTAAATGCCATACATTGTTTCTTTCGACTCATAATAAACTTTTTCACCATAAGCTTCAATGCTTTGCGTTTTATTTTCATCGTAAAAACAACTAGCACTTCTAGCCCTACAGAATATATATATATACAAATAATATTATATTATCGTATATATAATATAATATAAAATATATATATATATATATTAATACATAATATATGATAATTATATAAAATATAACCCATAAAATATATATATATATATAATATAATATATATAACTATATATAAGTATATTTTCTATATATATATATATAAATATATTATATAGATTATATATATAAATTAAATCAAATAAATCGCTTTCATATATAATATATAATATATATATAATATATAGATATATAATTAATATAATTAATAATATAATAATAAATATTAATATATATATATCTATATATAATAATAATATATAAGTATATATTATATCTCATATATATGATAAATATATCATATGTATAATAAATATATATATATAAAATATATATAGTATATATATATATATATAAGTATTATATAATAATATATATATATAGAATATATATACATATATATATCAACTAATGATAATATATAATAATAATATATATATATGATATAGATATATATAAATATATATATATAATATATATATAAATTTTTAGAAAACTATTATAATGAGGATCACATAAATATATCTATCATATATAATATATATATAAATATATAAAATAATATATATATAATATATATTATATATCAAAATATATATATATATATAACTATCATATAAATATATAATATCAATATTAATATATATATATATATATATATTATATATATATATATATATTAATATATATCTATAATATAATATACTATATATATATATATATATAATATATGCAAGGCGTCGCCAGAGGCGGTTTGAGGTTGAAACCTCCCCTCCCCGAAGACTATCTCAAAAAAATTATGATTTGAATCTATGAAAATTAAATTCATATGTTCCAAAATAACTCCCTAAATCATATTAGCGCAGGAAATAAGAAAGGAGTAAAACATATTTATGGTTGGTGAATATTTCTTAGGTTTAATGCTGGTGGAACCACAAAAGAGAATCTTTAAACGAAGGCGCGAAATCCTACTCGAAGATTGTGAATAAAAAGGTGACTTCTAGTTGGAACCAGGCATTGATGTGGAAGCTCAAAGAAGCAAAGCCTGTTATTAAAAGTGTTTCGCGCCTTCAAACTATACAAGGCGGCCTTGCATGTTCAGGTGAGGTTACATTCAATGGAGTAAAACACATCATCAGAGAACTATGATTAACACAATGAAATATCTGGGCATTGGTTGTGTTAGCTTTTGGAAAACGAAAACTATTTTAAAAGGAAAAATGCTTTCCTAATGTTTCTTCTGTGTTGTGTAACCCCGCGTGTCTCATACGTTGGTAACGAAGAACCAAAAAAATCTTAATTTAATTCTGATGTCTTTATGGAAATGATTGTACGTTACACAGGGTATAATTCACAAGAGGTACACTAACCCACTTCGGCGAAGTAAAAGTGATTTCAGGAAAATTGCATTTATGTGCATCCCAAGTAGTGGAAACTGCTGGCTTTGAATCTACTTATTTCAAGGTATGCTTTCATTATGAATTAGTTTGTAGTGACCGCAACTACTCTCCGCTTTATTCCAGCCCACGATAAAATATCCACCATCATTATCGGAAGTTATCATAATCTAGTTAATGTATATGGGAGAGCTACAATATATTTTTTCATAAATAAAAATTTATGTTTCTTCTTAAAAACCAGCCGCAATGTTCAAAATATATTTATTTATTATTAGCCCTTTTATTCAATAAGGTTAACTTGATATATACTATATATATTAAAGAATATATATTAATATATTATAATATATATAATAATATATATATATATATATATAATCATATATATATATATATATTATATGATATATACTATAATAATATAATATATAATCTTAACCTCAACATCCGAAATAAAATCTCTGGCAATCGCCGCACTATCTATTCTATCATCTAGTATATATATATAATATAGTTATATCTATATCGTAATAATATCTATAATATAATATACGTATATTAATATATATATATAATATATAATATATATAATATATATAAAAAATTGCAAAATAGTAATTAATAACGCACGAGAATATGTTAAATTCAGAAATAATATCATACGATACGAAATCTATATATATATATATATATATATAATATATATATAATATTATAATATATATATATAATATATATATATAATATTATATATATATATATATATATAATATAATATATATATGACATATATAATTATATATAATATAACTATATATATATATATATAATATATATAGTAATATAATATATAATACTATATATATATAATATATTATAATGTATATATATAATATATATTTATTATTTTAGGAACGTCATGATAACATCTATGCGTGGTCCTACGTTTACGTGGCAACGTAAATCCATCTAGGTTAGGTTTTAGGTCTAAGCATCAACGATCCATATAGGTTAGGTTAAGGTCAGCAGCATCGACATCCCATATTAGGTTTGGTCCCTCCTAGTCAGGTTATCAAGATTGTTAAGTATGCACAGATTTCCAGTCGGTTTCTAACAAAATTTAAAATATACGCTGAAAGAGGTCCTAAACTAAACCTAACCTATAGCGGATCGTCGATGGCCGTAAGATTCTAATACTTAACCTACTATGATCGTCGAATGCCGTATGACCTATAACCTACCAATATGGATCCGTGATTCATAGCCTAAACCACCTAGACTTGATCTACGTTGCCACAAAACGTAAGTCACCTGAGTGCTTGACCTATCCTAATAGATATATGTAATATTATATATATATACTATATATATATATTAATATAATATATATAATAATATAGTATTGGGTAGATACTCTTTCTTTTAATTATTTTGGGTAATTGAGAAAGTTATTTTACACTTGATAATGAAAGGCATAGTTTAATTTGTGTCATTGCCAATGGGGCAATAAAGGCAATAATCAAAGTATATCATCTACAAGTATTGGAATACACAAATATATATATTCACCAAGCACTCGCAGATGCCACTCTCATTTCTCGCCAAGGTCTCAAGCAAATTCTGACTACCGGCCTCGATGCTCCAAAGAGGGCCCCCGCCTGCCTAGTCCACGTCAAATCCAGTCATTCAAATCACCGCTCTCATTGGTTTAATCTTGAATGGCTTGTTAATAGCATTGCAAATGCCTTAACACTGCATAGAATATTATAACGAACTTTTATAGGCGCACAGGGATGATAGTCGCCATTTACAAAAGCGCACAGAGTGAATGGCATTCGATGCATATCTACATAACACCCCAATAATATACAAAAAGGCTCGAACACAGAATATAATATATATATATATAAATATATTCTAATATCTACTAATATATATATAATAATATATATATAATAATATATGATATAAAATATATATATTATATATATATATATATAATATATAATAGTAATATATATATAAGCATGATTGCAAACCCTTTTGTTAATTCATAATATCAAGAAAAGTGATAATTAACTTTCTATAAAAATAATATATATTATAATATAATAATTATATATATATGATATATAATATATTATACTATATATATAATTAATATATAATATACATATATATATATATATATATATATATATAATTATCTATACTAATATATTATATATATAATATTATATGTAGCTCACTCCCCTATAACTTCTCGCTTAACCTATACTCATCTCCAATTAACACCCCCTGCTTCCCGCATCCCCCCACCACCCCCACACCAAACTCCCCCACACTACAATCGACATACCACCCAACGCACATATCACTGCGCGAGCAAACTTTTAGCATAACTCAAACGGAATGGATATATACACCTCTTCCTGTGATATATCTCTCAGTCATATAAATCAGGTCAGGATTAAGCAAATTATTAACGAATTAGGAAGAAAATCTCACGTCAAGATACTCTCTCCAGAAAGCCTCCAGTGGCAAAGCGAGCTAAATTTCAAGAAACGGCGCGACTTGCATTTCGATCACACAGATTTCCGCACTAAACAAGAAGCAAG
>JABUQX010040641.1:0-27500 GCA_015478945.1 Trachelipus rathkii
TGTAACCCTCAATTCGAGTGGCCTGATAAACAGATATTAAAAGCCAAAGAAATTTTAGATTTTTACCATCACGTCAGTCCTGATGGGGAAGAAAATGTAACCACTCCTCATGGAAAATATATGGCTCGGATGACATTGACAATGGATTCGCCACTTCTTCCGGATGGGCAACATCCAAATCGGCGATTTTTAGAGGCTTTCTTCGAAAAACATCATGAATTGTTTGTAAAAGAGGCTACCTCTTTGCGAATTTCTTATGGACCACCATATAAAATACCTGCAAGAATTAACTCTGGACGACGTTCACGATCATGGATGTCAATGCATGAAAGGGACCAATATGGAAATGAATTTCAGTCAGACTCACAACCTTCGACTTCTTCTGCTCCTCAATATAGAATAGGTTTGGATCAAAGAAAAAATGTAAGTGAACCGGTAATACCAGAAATGTATAATGTAAATCAGGAATATTATCCATCTAATTTATCAAATTTGTATTCTTTTCCCAGGCCGGAGCAAAGTGTTCTTTTTGTTCCACCGCCTCAACCTTCTTTTGGTAGAATTTTGTATCCTCCTCCCTCTTTTACTCATAAACCATTGTCATATGTTGTGGGGAATCCAAATTCCATTCCCCAATATTCTTCTGTAAATGCTAATATTGATTGTCTGACACCTATGGATCCTCAAATTGCTGTCTTGTTACGCACTACAGCTAGGTGGACCATGAATCAACTAGGTTGGGATCAGTTATCAGAACAACAAAAAGATAAGATCACTGATAGTTGGATTAATATTATAAGAGAGGAGAGGGCAACCTCCAAAAATGTTTCTTCTTTATTTACTGCCCCAAATTAATTAATGATGTATTTAATATAATTTTGTTTTGTTTGTATATATTTGTCAATGAGTTGATGTTTATTTAATATATTTAATTGCATATAGTACTGGACAGTTCTAACTTAATAGGTAAATCCTCCCTCATATCTCGCTGTAGGGGTTTGGTGCTCCACCCTTTGGTTGTCGTAATCCAAGGGGGGGAATCAAGCTTAGCGAGGGGGAGTGTAAGGGGGATTTAAACACATGCAGGTGGTTTGTTTTGTTTTTAGTATTAAGGAAAAATGAGAGACTTTCCGATTGGAAATTCTCTGTAATCATTTATGTATGTATTTATTTCAAACATTAGAAACTTAACATTTATTATTTAATATGTAATTTCTTTTATTAAGCAGATATTCTAGATATTCTTATGTGATGATGATGTGAAATGTTATGTTATTAATTAATCTATTTAATCTAAAAGTTTCTAAAGTTAAGTTTATTAATTTGATGTGATTTATCACGGACTATAAAATAAATCACAAATCTGGAAGAAAGACAAATTATAAAGTACAAAAATCTTACTGATGGAAATAGTGAAAAAGTTGACACAAACTGAAATTTCTAGTGGTTAAGGTTAGTAACTATAATCAGGTTGTAAATTATTAAAGGTTTCTTAATTAATAATAAAATATTCTAAAAACGCTAAATATTATATAAGCAGGAAAAAGGTAATTGATAAAACTTAAAACAATGTGTACTTACTGTTTGCAGTGTTGACAAAGCTCGTTGAGTTGGTGTAACAACTAAAGCTATCTGAAATTAAAGAAAAACCCCGGAGGAGACTTTAATGCATCTCCTGTTTCCTCTCCTCCTCTCACCCCGAGTGCGGGGTGGTTTGCTTATAGTCCGAATTTAATGATACAAAAGGCTGTCGTATTTGTGCTACACAGAAGTTATTGCGCTACAATTGCTATTATTTTAATGATATACAGACCAGATCGCGAAATCTCACACTTATCTAAAGATCAATACTCTGAAATTAATTTATGACTCAGAAGTTATGTGTGTTTTATTAGTTAATGGGTGTTTTTGCATATTTCTGTTTACAGTTCTCTCTCAATGTAAACTTGTGTGTTTCGTGAAATCAGAAATTTTGTTGTGGGCAGCATGGTGTCTGAGCTATGGTGACTGTCAAGCGAGTTGTGTGTGTCATGATAATGTTGAAACGCAAAAGCGAACGAGATAGATTTCGCATTATTTATACTTGTGATGGCCTTGCTCTATTCTGTGTCCGCTCTATCCTTTTTCATTACAGAAGACTCTTACTGTCGTACTTTAGGTTGCGTTGTTCTTTCTTTCCCCTCAAGTGATTTATCATGTTGAGTGACTTTATAATACCGCTACAGTTTAGTTGTTATCTTGTGTGATAGTTGTTACTGTTTTAACCCTATATCGCTCCATGCCTACTCTCGCTCGCGCTTTACTAGTTTTTTGAGATACGTGTCTAACATAATTTTCTCGTGTAGTCTGAGGCCATAGTCCTTGATAGCTCTATAGCTCATCTTCGCTAGGAGTGTGTTCTGTAGTACTGCTTATAATGATAATTACTCCTGCTTGGCCTTTCGCTCAACGCATAGGCTCATTAATTTCACTCACAGTCGGAACTATCTATTATTAGTAATGATTGTTTATTTGATGGATAAGACTGCCGTGAGGTAATTATTGACTTGCCTTGTGTTGCGTCTCACTCGATAGTTAGAGGAATGTTTACCTTATTAATAAATTCATTTGCTAGGTCTATTTATCTTCAATTTCTTCTTTATTCTTATGTTATGTTTATTATTCCCCTTCTTAATTAACTTTTATTTATTAAATATATGACATATTATTTATACCTATATGCTCACTTTCACAAACCCCCCCTACTTTACTACTAACTCCGCGGGTTCAGAGCTCGAGGTATCACCAAGTCCCTGTGACGCATAGTAATGCATATAACGTCCGCAGATAAGAAATCACACTCCAAATGTGAATCGGCGTTTATCCTCTTTGTCGCATGTCACCGTCTGAACAATGAATTACTCTTTCCATTTATACTCTCAAATTTGCTTACTTAGGATTGACTAGTGAGCTATAGCTTTTGTAGCCCAAATATCTCCAGTCATCAATTCTAATGTACAGGTAGGATAAATTGATGTATTTTATCTTATTAGAACATAGATCATTTTACAACTCATGTTATAACGAGTATTGCTAATATATAGTGAATAGTAGAGAGTTAACTATCTTACTAGCAAATTATTGCCATGTGAGTGGGATTGCAGCCGCCTTATAGACAAGTAAGGTATAATAATAAGCTACTTAGACTCTCACATACCGTGATTGTTGCTAATCTCTGTTATCTAGTTTGTTAATTAAGTGATTTATATCCAGGTGCACCTCCTCTGCTTAGCTCTCCTTGCCACATATAGATGACGATTATTCAATTATCTGTTAGTGATTATAAAAAGTTGCCTATATATATAATACCTAATCAATTTTATAGCTGTAATATGGGTGAACGATTTCTCTTTTACTAATATAAATTTAGTTACTTTTATTACACATTACAATATATATTTATGTATGACCTCAACTTATTAGTAATATGTGATAATAAGATGTAGCTCTGTACCTTATCTCCACAGTTTATACTTTATATTATAGTACTCTCTATAAGATGATACGATCAGTGACCTGTTCAGTGAGATAGATTATAGTGTGATCATATTTGGGGTATATAAATGTCTTTATTTATATCCATGCTTCATCTTATCAGTGGAAATATAACTAACTACCCTACTTAACAGAGGTATATATAGCTATAAGTAGTATCGCTATCGCACCATACTATGTATAGTGCCTATCGACTATTAATATCAGTGCTAGACGCTTACTCAGCTACATTCAGGGGATGTATTTTTTTAAGTATAGTGACCCTATTTAATATAGATTCATTATATTTTTATTAAATTTGGTAATATACAAGTAATTAATATTGTTGAGACACTCACTCGCTACTATATGAGTTCTTTGATTTCATTTAATGTCTGTTTCAGATATCACGATATAACTTACTTCTTGTGTTCTTCGTTTTTGGTTAATTATAATGTTCAGTTAATTTAACTCTCCACATGTGGTGTTAAATTTATATACTATGACCCTTTTCTAGATTTTATCCAATTTCAGTTATGCGATATATATTTATACTATCCATAATAGAGCATTTGACTATGAGCCAACGCGCTCATCTTATATCTTGTGTTATTTCACTCTTCTAATTAGAATATAATCAGTTATTAATCTCATTATTTATTCTCATTATTATTATTATTATAATTATTGATTTATTTTTATTATTATTCATATTATTATTATTATATTATTATAATTTCTATTATTATTATTTTATTGTTTTATTAATAACATATATACTAACACTGGTTTGTTCTGTAGGTTCGTCTTCTAATTCTATTTTAGATCTGAATAAACATTTATGAAGATTTCTTGTAATTTATCCCTAAGAAAACAACCTGAATCATCAACCTTGAACTCATCATCAACATTTTTGAAATATATTCATACAACTAACTAATTTTTGTTTGTTTTAAGGTTGTAAATTGAATTGTTCAGATAAATATTTTCTCGTAATTCAATTAAACAACATATTAAAGTTATTTTTGAAAGTTGCAAAAGCAAGCCACTTCAATTGGTCACTCAGGGGTCACCAATTGAAATGGCTTGCTTTTGCCACCTTCAAAAATAACTTTATTATTTGTTGGTTAATATTGTCAATTAACGAGATTAGATCTCAATAAACTATCTTAATATATTACCTTAAAACGAGTCCGATTAATATGAACGTTTATATACTTCTATAATTATCAAACAAAAATTAGTTAGTTATATGAATATATTTCATCTAGACACAGAGATATTGATGATCAGTTTGAACGGTATTTACAAGATGAGTCTGGTTTGAATCGGAGGCATATTTTGGACAATAGAGTTCATTGCTGTTTTTACTTGCTTATAATTCATGAAAAAGTAGCATCCATTACGATGCACGATCTAACAATAAAACATACCTATATGTAAAAGTGATTAGTATATCAGTATAGAAAGAAGCATATAACACATTAATAATTTAGACATGGAATTAAGTTAGCTATGTAAATCCATGCAAAGATCAATGAAACTGCCAATCTCATGACAATCAAGATTTATAAATCTCAATAATCTTCACTTATATAAAAAAACATGAGGGTCATCCATGAGATAATGGAGAGGGGGAAATGCAGATGAATAAATCCAATAAAGTTATTAATAAAAAATTATCAAAAATAGATTTAGCTATTTTATGCATCCAATATAAGTATATTACAAACTTGATATCATCGCACAAATGCATTGATCAATAAATTTCTATATTTGTAAACGTACTTAATATCTATGAAGTTCATTAACTTATTAAGTGAGAGACACAAAACTACACCCAAAGTAGATTTAACTCTGATAGTCACACCATAGTGAATAGTGTACTGTAATATGCTTTATAATATATAATCTAGGATGTAGATTCATGAGAAGCCTGTAAGATAGGTGCAGATGGTTTATAAACTATGAAAAGTGTAGTGTACTGTACTCGCCTCAATTAGGTCACAATGTAATTAACTGATTAATGATTCTTTAATTCACTATGTCATTTTATATAATACGAGTTAAAACATTGTCAGTATCCTACCCATTTAACCACAGTTACTGTTTATTATCTGAACCCGTTTCCTTATCGTAGTATATATATATACTCATTAATATATAGGGTGGATTTAAAAAAAAATATTTCAAATTTTTATAACATTACTTTCAGGAATTTGAAGCGTAATATACTGATGTTTCTGTTGTGTATTTTTTTATATAAATATCACGTCTTGTGTTATATAAAATGATCAGAGCACTGCATAAGGTCAAAATTTTTTGTTTTTGTTTCTCTTTTGCAATTCCAACTATCTCAATTATTATAATTATTTCTCCATTCATAGATATTAAATCAAGTGTACTTTATATTTTAGAGCCGTATAAGGGGAAGTCTATTTAGCATAATCAATATATACAGGTAAGATACACACTTATTAAGAGAAAAGGACTCTCATTGACAAGTATATCAATATGGACCGACTTTACGTAGCACTTCATAATAAACAGCTTCCATTTAAGTAGCTCCTAGCGTGTTCCAGACCTCTTTACTGTGTGAGTACACTTTTCAGCCATGATCTATTAAATTCTTACTCTATGCATTATATCATTCTTGATATTATTTATTTCTTCTATTTACTTATTATATTATTTTTTATTATAGTCTCCTTATATCTTCTTTCGTTTGATTGAACGATATACCAGTCTTTACTGTAGGCTTTATTTTACGACATTATTCTAGCGTAGGGTAGATTTTATATTATTCAGCTTACTCTATGTTGGATTAACGATATCTATTATAAGATAATAGTGTATATTATGCTAATAGTCTTGATTAGTGTAAATTTAATGATCTAAATATATATATACTTAAAAAGTTACACATGCGGGTGAGTAAGTACCTCACTCACGTTGACTTTATATTATTATACCATCCTTGAAGGTGCGCTATATGTTAACTCTATTTATCTAATCATATATAGTAGCTTTATTATCACTGTAGAATATATATTTATGTATATATAATAATAACCTATACTCCATATATTATACATAAGAAATCTTTAATATAAATCTTTGCTATATTCTTTCATAACGAAAGATTTTTTTAACTGAAGACTTAAAGTAAATTGTGGGTCTATGTGCATAAGTTTCTTGGCAATTACTGAGCTTGTCTACCTCCTCTTAATTAATTTATCTATCATCAATGCTAGGTCTAGAATTACAGTATATACTATACTTGACTTTTTATCTTTTTAAATTTTTTTTCTTTTTAGTTTTGGAAGGCTTTAGCTACAATACTACAGTATATGTTTGACCTTAAGAATTTATTTGATTAGGGAAGAATAACACAGGAGAAGTCTCCAAGCAAACCCTTGTACCCTTTAACTATATATTAATATCAGTAAGCTACCAGCTGTGTGTTCCCCGATGATCTAGGGGTGTGTTACACCGGTGGGGCTACAAGCGATGTCAAGAAATTGATTCAGGCCGCAACCAGGAGTTATGTAGAGATGAATATAGACAGCAAATCGTCTGCACGAACCTCGATAAAGCACTCAAGTGGGCTCTTCTTCAAACCTTCCCTCTTTCCCGGCTAAATGTCATACCGAGTGTAAATATCACGTCATGCACCTGAGTGCGCCTTTGTTGCTACCATACTCACCTCTAGGTTCTCAGGGGACCTTGCTACGGACTTCATCAGGCTTCTGGTTATCACAATATCGGTCATGATTGTAAAGGTGATATTATACCCTCTTACCTGGCTAGAGCCACTCACTATACTCCCTCCTCACAAAAATGCCCAGCCATTCTCTCTTATTTGCACGTTTATTCTCGCCTTTGCCAAATATACTGAACATACTCAATGTGTATACATCCATAATCAGGAACCAATTAGTTTTTAACTGATCAATCTCCACTTTTTCTTCGACTCCCAGCCTGGTCGGTGTTTTTCACAGCACACTCACTATTATACATCTGCTTAAAAAACCGGACTATCATCATCCTTATTCCACTAAGGATACCAATACTAACTTCAACTCAATAAACTATTCCATTTATTCTCTCGTTTACCCCTTTCTTTCACAAACACACACTCTCTTCGCTCTCTCTCGCATTCCTCATATTTATCAATTCTTCTTCACACTAACACGCCTTTAAGATTGTTCCATTCTTGAACACATGAACTTTAGATATATACTTCATATCTTACTCCAGACCATAGTCTCTACTACTATATCTACTAATAACACTAGGTAAATAATAACATTACCGTTCACATTAGTGATTAAAGACCTAGCACATTAAAAACTTAGATCCTCATTTTAACATTTATCTAATCGACACGATTTTTAATTCACCATGCAACAAGCTATCCTTATACTCTCTTACAAAGCGATATTAATACTCTAAAATACTGCACACTAGTCCGGTTTTCATCTTTCATGATATTCCAATTATTAATTTCCTCTATCTTATAATTACTTTAAACATCGGTACAGTCAAATTTTAACCATGTCAGTGATCCAACACACTGCTAGACAACGTATACTTCAACACTAGTAAGGGACTGTCCTCACCAACAACTCCATATAAACCTAATACTCTTATTCACGTTTACTTTCTAAACCCTCCTTTTCACACCTTGTCAAATTCTCTTTAACAATCCTCTCAAACTTTCAGATTTCGCCCACAATAAACCAAAATCATCCGTAAATTATTAAATAGGTGGGCTAACCCTCTTATCCACTCATTCTCCTATCTTTCTTAACACCTATTTCTCACTGCACACCCACCATTCAATTCTTTTATACCCCATCCATATACAAATTGAATATAACCCAAGGAGTACACTAAACACAACCCATCGGGCCGCGTACTTCAAGGATAGCACTAGACCAATCACGCCTTCTCACTTAAAAGCCCTCCTTACTCTTTTGATTATCCCATATCAGAAAGCCTATCCATAACACTATATTATCGAATTAGAAATTCCGACTCGATATTAACAAATACCCTATCATACCCCCTGTTGCAATCGCATAAAATCTAAATAACAGTATATTCTTCTCTCCATCATTTTCATCTAACATTGCTTCAATGTAAAGATTTGATCCAAATATCCTCTACTACTCCTCTAAACTTCAAAATTACTCTCTTTTTCAAATTCTAGGAACCCCGTGTTTCTTATTATATTTCACTATCATTAAAAGTAACGAGTTTTCTAAAAATTTCACGTATCCAATATTTGAAATTATTTGGGTAATCTTTATATTTTGAGTTTTTACCGGTATTTTAAGCATTTGAAAAAATAATGTGTGTTCATTGAAATGCTATTTCAAAAAGCAGAAAAGCGAATTATTTAATAGTTTTTTGTTGTCTTAAATTGAGTTTTTTAATGTGTAAAATCTATCAAATAATTTTTAATTTTTTATATTACACAAAATAGAGGTGCACTAAGTTGTGAGAACCCTGTTTATAAAATTATAAACTTCATATATTTGGGCTGTTTGGACGCACATTTTTCCCATTAAGAATTGTTAGAAAAACTCTTAAATTTGTGTAGGATGATTGTTTCGAATAAAAAATATTCAACATTTGAAATTATTTGTAAAATACTTAAAAAAAAATAATGTACGATACCTTTTTTTTTTAAACGTTATTTTTTGTCAGAAAGTTTCGTTATAAAAATTAATGGTTTTTCATCTGTGAAATTTCAAAAAGCAGAAATGAATTTATTAATTAAATTTTTAAATTAATTGTTTATAAAAGATAAATGATCGATCAGTCAAGCGTTTTTAAGAAAAAAGCATATAGTATAACATTGCCCTGTTACAAAGTTGATCATCTTCTGAATATCCTATATTAGGATATTGTTTAAAACCTGGTTTAATAAAATTAATTTTTAACTTTCTTAAAAAATTATATACGCTTTTTCTTAAATTTTCAGCATTACAAATTTATAGAACTCCTTAAAAGTACGATTTTTCTAGAAAATTTCAACATTTGAAGATTTTCAATTTGTAATCTTAAAGATTGAAAGTTTCTATAAAACCTAATGGTATGACTAATATTTTTCAGCAATTTGAAAATAGTAATAAAATAATGTTTTCATGAAATCAAATAAATTTTCATAATAAAATTTGGAAAAAAAAAGATTGAATATCTTATTTATGTTTCAATGTCTTTAAATTGACGTTATAAAGAATTTTTTGAATACATGAATTTTTCAAAATATTGTTGTACAATATCACCGAAAAATAAATTATTCTTCATTAGTATTTTTGAGAATAAAAATAGTCAAAATTGAAAATTAACTTTCATAAAAACTTCACATTTTCTAAATTTTCACATTATAAAATTAGAACTCTTAAAAGTACGTTATTTCCTAAATTCTTCTATTCAACATTTGAAATATTTTAGTAGCTTTTTTCGATAAGGTTATTCTTAAAATTGATTTTTAACGGTATTTTTAGCTAATTTATCTTTTGAAAAAAAATACAAATAAAATTATAAAACATACAAATTTCAAAAGCAGAACACAAAGAATTATATTTTATATAATTTTTTAATTTGTCTGAATTGTAACCGCAATAACTCTTTTAATGAATGACCTTTCAACTATGTTATTTTTAGTTAAACCAAAAAAAATCTCTAGGAGCGTTCATAATTTAAACACTGTGATTTTATATAAAATAATCTAATTAACTATCATTAAATTACGCTTTTCTAAATATCTTAATTACTACAGATTCCTGAATTATGTGAAAACTCTATTTATAAAAGTTACGAAGTTTTTCCTTAAATCTCACATTTGAAATGTAATTTGTAATCTTAAAAATTTGATTGATTCTAAAGCGGTAATCAACTCGAAAATAAATACATAATTGTTGTAAGAGTGTTTCTCAATTGAAAAAATTTCTATTCCAAATAGCCATGAAGATAAAGTGAATTTATAAGTTTTAATGGTAGAGAGAGAGTCTTATTAAATAAATTTGACGTTTGTTAAAATGAAGAAAATTCCGAAAATAAAAATTTTGTCTTGTTATAAAATATCATATTTTCCATTTAGTTAAATCCTGTTTATAAAGATTAAAAGTTAAATATTTTTTTAATCCTTAAATAAGCACAGGAGGCGTTACTATCCCTTAATTTCAAAAATTTTCAAATTTAAATCAGTGGTTTAAAGAAATGTTCAACTTAAAAAAAATCACTCTTCTTATCCTAATTCTAAAAATTTAAATAATTTGAAATAATTAAAATTTATATCGGTTAAATCTTAAACAGTTGAGTTCTTTAAACGTTATTATTTCAGCATTGTTGAAAAAAAAACTATATCACGATGTGTCTGCATCTGAAATGCACTATTTTTCTTCCATTCAGAAAAGCAGAAAAGCTGAATTCTATGTAAATAGTTTTAGGTGCTCTCTACAAAATTGACCTCACGCCAGAAATGCCGATCCCCAAGGTTCCCAACGACTTATTCTACGATTTCCGTTAACTCAGCACACAGATTCGGTTTCTCCACCCCCGCCCTCACCAATCGCACCGCGTAAACTGAGCGGTTCTTCAACTATTTCATCAAACAGCAAAGAATATATGATACATTCTGGTCAATCATCTTGCCAAATTTCATCAGTCTCAGAAACCTGAAACCTGTTTTAATAAAAAAACTTCTAAAATTAAAAATTACGCCTTTTTCTTAAATTTTCACATTACAAATTAGGAACTACCAATAAAAGTACGATTTTTCCTAAATTTTCAACTTTGATATTGTAAACATAAAATTGAGGTTTTAACGGTATTTTTAACATTTGAAAAATCTAATGTGTTTTCATGCATCCATTTCACAGAAAGTATTTTTTATTTTTTTGTGTACTTAATTACTTTGAAAGTTTTGAATTTTGTTATATACAAAATTTGGAGTTGATAATAACCTGTTCTAATAGATTTAAACCTCTCAATAATTACCATTCCTTAAATTACGCCTACCCGTTCTATTTCAAATCTAAACTCCTAAAGATCCGCGAGTTTTTCCTAATTCTAACCATTGAGTTTTTTTATGGTAAATCTTAAAATGATTGTTAACTGTGTATGTTCAGCATTAAAATAATGATGTTGTCTAACGTTAGTGAAATTGCCCAATTCATAAGCAGAAATAAAGAAATTTAATATGTTTCTTTCCAGTAGCCACTTCGTTCTGAGATTAAATATCTCGGTTTTGTTTTAAATGAAAAATATAATTCAAAATTTTTTAATTATTACCCTTAACGTTATCAAACATTTATTTAAAATAAATTCTTTATTAATATATATAATGAAAAATTTTAAATACTAAAAAAAATAAATAATTTAAATTTTTATTATCAGCAGCAGGTAAATGTTGCTTTATTTGCTTTATTTTTCATAACATATATTAACGATCTGGTGAGAACTATTTTCAATGATTAAAGAAACTCAAGATTCAAGATTCTTATTTTCGTTTAAAATTGTCAATAAATTCTCTAAATTTTTTGATACTGCTTGGTTTTCTTAGATTTTTTAAAATAATCCTTTATAATAATCATATGCAGCAAATTTTTTCATTACTCTTAACTTCATAGTTAATCTTTATCTTTGTTTGAGTGTGTATGTTTGTAGATTATTATATCCATTATAATTAGTAAAAATTTTTGATAATTTTTTTTTTTAATGATTCTTTATATTTTTTTTTAAACACTTCTCTTTAATTGAAAGGACAAAAAGCACTTAATATAAATTAAAACAATTATTAAAAAAAAAAAAAAACAAAAAAAAAAAAAAAATAATTTTAAATTATAAATAAAAAAATAATTATTAAAAAAAAAAAAAAAAAAATAAAAGAAAGAATAAAGTGAATTTAATAAAACGATAGTATTTAAATGTATCAAATCAAAAAACGTTTTTCAATGAAATTTTGAAATGCATCTCGTTAAATCTTATACCAAATATTGCATTCCTAATTGTCAAAAATGCCCTACTCAGTTTTTTTGATTACAAAACTTTTATAACTTTTTCTAATAATACGCTTTCTAACTTAGAATTTCACATATAACATCTTTAGAACTCAAAAGTACGGTATTTCTCCATTACCAATAACTTAAACATTCAATATCTTTTTCAAAGCTTCTCTTTCGTTTTATGAATTCATGTGAGTATATTGAATGTAAGAAGAAAAGGAACATCCTCACAACAAGAAATCGCATGAAGAAGAAATATTTAATGGTTTATTGAAAATGCCAACAGTGGTCTACATGGAATTAACTACCGGAGTTGGGGGTTTCAATCAACATAATTAAATCATTTTCTTTCAAATTTTCATCAATTTATTTTATTATAAAATCATTATTTTTTTCAAATAATGACTAGAACAGTATCCGTTTATAATACACTCAATTATTTTAGATAATTGCCAGAATTTATATTCATAATGGGTATAAGAAAACCTGTAAGCGAAATAATTCAAATTTAAATTATCCTTATTTAATTAAACGCACCTTTGTTCTTACATTATTAGTAATTTCAACATCTCTAAATGGTGAAGATGTTAAGAAAAAGTTTAGCTCCCTGTTTAATAATAATTTAGAAGAGTTACTCTAAAAGAGAATTTTTTTTTTATTTTAAAACAGGTTTTCCTAAATTTTAAATTAATTACGATAAATTAAAATATTTTTGGACGAATATTACAATTGTTTCCGGGACTCGGTATCAAAAAATAGGCTTCGTTTATATTTATCTTTCTTAAACGTTTTTCCCACGACAATTTGTTAAAAAGACCTTCTAAAAGTCTGTTACCAATTGAAAATTATGAAATTTTCTCGCTGCATATTTCTGTTTTCAATTTGTTTTTCAGGCGGTTTCTAATGCGTATTTTCAATGAAAAACACATTGTAATATTTTTATTCAAATTGACTGAATTACATACCGTTTAAAAAACATGAATTTTATAGATAATCAAGTTCAAAATACAATGTTGATAGTATGGGAAAAAACCTTCTGACAAGAGTTCGTTTTATAATTTTTAAATATTGTAAATGTAGAAATTTAATTCAGATATAAAAGTCTTTCGTAATTTGTTAAAGAAAAGTAACCTTATAATTTTTAGTTTAAAATCAGTGTATTTTATCACAGAACTAAATGAAATAATTTATTTTCATTTCATTAAACCAAATATTAGTAAAAATTAACGACTATTTCTTCCCATTAAATATTTATAATAAACACATTGTAACCAAAAATTTTATATTAGACATCATTCCTATAAACAATTAATAGAATTTCATCCTCTCTGTCTAATTTTGCTATTTCTTGCATAAAATTGAAATTTACTTTTCAAAGACTATAAATATTCACTGAAAAGTAAAATCTTGTATTGACAGAAATATGGTTCCATCTCAATTTTAAGATTTACAAATATATTCAAATGATATATTATGATTGAAAATTTAGGGGATTGATTAAACAAGATTATTTTAACGCTTATTTAAGGAGTAAATTACACAATAAATTTGTTTAGTATGTTTCATGTGTGAACTGACCTTTAATTAGAGATAAACAAAAAAGCAAGGACGGAAAGTGAACTTTCGTTAAAATTAGTTTTTAGTATAGTTATAGAATTATTTGTATCCTTAATAAAAAACATTTGACTGTTTTGTTTAATTGTCAAACAACTAATAAATATTACAAAATTTATTTTGTAATTAATAAATTAAATCTTAACAAAATTTCAACTCATAATCTGTAATATCATTTTTCAACATTAAAAAAAAAAAAGCTCCTGTATCTGAAGAAATTACAAGAACGTGACAAAATACAATAATCTTAATAAACTTTAAAAATATTTAGTACCCGCTTTAGTACAATAACTTATAACCTAATTAGCATTTTAGATTAACTTATTAATAATACATTCTTCTTTTTGCTTTTTCTAATTTCCTTTTTGAAATAAGAACAACTCATCAGTTTGTATTTTCAATATCTAAATAGAAATGACACATTTAAAAAGAAAAAACTCAAATTTTATACAGTTTGTAAGTTATTTTAAAAGGCAAATAATAGAACGTTATTTGAAAGCTAAAACAAATTTAGGAAAAAACAGACTCTCAAAAAGAGTTTAACTTAAATTATTTTGTAAGAATATAATGTGTTTCAATTGAATTGCTAGTAATCAAGTTTTCCCAAAAATTAATAAGAGGAAAAAGCTCTCTCAAGTAATTTAGCTGCCGCTTAATAGTGTTTTAAAAAATTAAAATCTCGTTTCTTAAAATCACAACTTTTACAAAAGAAATATTGGTATATAAAAACACGTTAAAAATCTATTTTAAGAATTTCATTAAAAAACGTCATATTTAAGACACCCCTAGAGAACAATAATAAATTCTCTTTCTGCTTATATAAAACAGTAGTTCAATGAAAACACAATGTAATTTTCTAAAAATAAAAAAAACACTTAAATTTAAAATATTTATAAAATATGTTTTCAAATGAATGTTTTTGATATATTTTTAAATGGAAGAATTTTAGAAAAAACTACTTTTAAGAGTTCTAAATTTGTAATGTGACAATGTAAGAAAAAGCGTAAAATTTTAGAAGTTATTATATTTTTTATTAAAACAGGTTTACACTACTGAAGAATTATTGTTAATTTTGAAGTTATTATAAAACTAAATATTTAAATTACATTAATTAAATAACGTCAACTTTATAGCAAAGTTTAAAAAGCAATTAAATAAATTTAATATTCTGCTTTTTATAAATTGCATTTCAATGAAACACAATTATTTTTTCTCAAATGCTGAAACGTTAGTTTATAATAATAATAAACCTTTTTTAAAAATAACTCACATTATTTAAATTCTTTTATAGATTTAAATAATAAAAAAATATATTATTTTTTCCCTCAAAATATTTTTCGACATTATTCCAGGAGCCATTTATTTTGGGAATATTGACACGGCAACGCTCTCTTTTAGCTTCACGTTCAATTAAATTATTTTTTTATATTACACATACAGTAGAAAAAAATTGTGTTTTTCCGTATTGCAACTTACGTAATTTTAGATAGTTATAATATTTCATTTATTAAAACAGGTGTCTCAATTATGCATTTGAGCTAAGCTTAAAATATTGTGGTATTATATTCACAAAATGTTGAAATTTCATTTAAAAAACCTCAATCGAAATTTCATTTTAAAACAATTAATAAATTCTCTTTTCTGCTTTTTGAAATTGCATTTCAATGAAACACATTATTTTTTCAAATGCTGAAAATACCGTTAAAAACTCAATTTTAAGATTTACCAAATAATTTCAAATGTTGAAATTTAGGAAAAATCGTACTTTTAAAAGTTCTAAATTTGTAATGTGAAAATTTAAGAAAAAGCGTCATTTTAGAAGTAAAATTTTTTTATTAAAACAAGTTTTCATAAATACTGAATTATTTATTATATAAAAATAAATTTTGAATTTTCATTTATAGAAGACAAAATAAGAAATTGAAAAAATTCCTATATTGTGACACCAAATAGATCAATCTGTAGTTGTCTGGGTAATCTTTGACTTGTAAATTTGTATAAAATTTTATTATTTAATTTAGTGACATATGAATCAAAAAATTACTTATTTCATTCAAATAAAATTACTTAGAATTAATTTTTTAATTTAATAATCAATAATTAGTTATTATCAATATCCAGAAGTTGTTGGTTTTTATATGACCAATAAAATACGAGAAATATGTTAGCAGAATTAATCCATGTTTTATAGTAGATTAAATTAAATGTAACATCATTTATATTCAAAATCTTCTAAAAGTAAAAGATTTTCCATAACTTTTTTTTAATAAATATTTTCACCATTAAACACCCAAGAGTTTTTTTCAAAGCATGATAATGAAAAATGGATCATATAAACAATAGTATAATATAGTATAAAGCTATTAACCATGCCAAGTTAATTAATATTTATCACCAAAACGTTTCTATTTGGAAAGAACACCTTAATTAATTTATCAAGAAATTAAATTCTGCTTTTTTGCTATTTATAATTGTAAATAAATTTGTTCAAATGAAGTACACATTTTTATTCTTTTCAAAAAAAAACTCTAATTTTCCAAGGATTTAGCCCAAATAGATTTTCAATCGTTGAAATGTTAGGAAAAATCGTTTTTCTTTCTTGAAGCGATTCTAAATTTTTATGTGAAAAATATTAAGAGAATTCGTAAAGTTTTTAGTAGATGTTTTTATCCAATTTTATTATTAAAACAGATTTTTTCACAAAACTAATGAGAATATTTGGAATATTTATAGAACACCCAAAATATTGAAAATTTCATTAAAAAAAGACAATTTAAAATTAAGACAATTAAACTATTAATAAATTCGCCTGTTTTCTGCATCTGTATTCAAATACTTTCATAATCATATGAATAGACCCATTCATTTTTCAGTATGCTGAAAATCCCAAGTGATAATAATCTCAGATTTTAAAGAGATTACCAAATAATATTTGTCAATATTGTATACGTGGGATCCAGAATATTTACGGGAAAATCTGTACATTGTAAGTATGTTGTAAATGACCTGCTAAACGCTTTATATATGATAAATGTAGTGAAATATTTAAGAAATAAGACTTCCGTGTAATTTAGAAGTTAAAAACCTTAATCCCATTTTATTAACACACAGGTTTTCACACACTTTTAATTTGAAATACCGTTACTGCTTTTCCACTACCACATAAAAACCAATGATTATTAAAAATTTCATTTAAAAAAACGTCTCAATATTAAGACACCAATAAAGATATCCGATTTTAATATAATTCTCTTTTCGGTTTTCCTTTGAAAAATTGCATTTTCTAAATGAAAAACAATTTTAGTTATATTTAAATACTAAAAAATGCTGAAAATCCGGTTGAGTATAATATCTCTCTCAAATTAAGAATTAGCAAATTTTACTATACATTTTATCAATAGTCAGTGTTGAAATATTAATAAGTGTGTTTCAGCAATGAAATGGCAATGATATTAAATACGTTATGTTTAGTATTGCATAAGAAATTATTTTGAATTATATATGTGTGTAGGTGTATACCATTTTTATTAAATTGAACAGAATGTTTCGTAAGATTTTTAGAAGTATAAAGTTTTTTGTATAAAAACTTTAAAAACTAATGAAATATTTGGTATATAAAAACAAATATTGAAATTTCATTAAAAAACGTCAATTTAAGACACCTAAAACTATTAATAAATTCACTTTTCTGCTTTTTGAAATAGCATTTCAATGAAACACATTATTTTTTCAAATGCTGAAAATCCCGATAAAAACTCAATTTTAAAAGAATTACCAAATAATTTCATAATGTTGACACTAGAAGAAATCGTACTTTTAAGAGTTTCTAAATTTGCTTACTGTGAAAATTTAAGAAAAAGGCGTATTTTAGAAGTTTAAATTTTTTATTAAAACAGGTTTTCACAACTAATGAAATATTTGGTATATAAAAACAAATATTGAAATTTCATTTAAAAACGTCAATTTAAGACACGTAAAACAATTAATAAAATAATTCTCTTTTCTGCTTTTTGAAATTGCATTTCAATGAAACACATTATTTTTTCAAATGCTGAAAATACCGTTAAAAACTCAATTTTAAGATTTAACCAAATAATTTCAAATGTTGAAATTTAGGAAAAATGTTCTACTTTTAGAGTTCTAAATTTGTAATGGAAAATTTAAGAAAAAGCGTAATTTTAGAAGGTAAATTTTTTATTAAAACAGGTTTTCACAACTAATGAAATATTTGGTATATAAAAACAAATATTGAAATTTCATTAAAAAACTCAATTTAAGACACCTAAAACTATTAATAAATTCGCTTTTCTGCTTTTTGAAATTGCATTTCAATGAAACACATTATTTTTTCAAATGCTGAAAGTACCGTTAAAAACTCAATTTTAAGATTTACCAAATAATTTCAAATGTTGAAATTTAGGAAAAATCGTACTTTTAAGAGTTCTAAATTTGTAATGTGAAAATTTAAGAAAAAGCGTAATTTTAGAAGTTAAATTTTTTTATTAAAACAGGTTTTCACAACTAATGAAATATTTGGTATATAAAAACAAATATTGAAATTTCATTAAAAAACGTCAATTTAAGACACCTAAAACTATTAATAAATTCACTTTTCTGCTTTTTGAAATTGCATTTCAATGAAACACATTATTTTTTCAAATGCTGAAAATACCGTTAAAAACTCAATTTTAAGAATTACCAAATAATTTCAAATGTTGAAATTTAGGAAAAATCGTACTTTTAAGAGTTCTAAATTTGTAATGTGAAAATTTAAGAAAAAGCGTAGATTATAGAAAGTTAAATTTTTTCATTAAATACTAATTGTTTTAGGTACTTATATGATAATATTGGTATATATAAACAAATTATTTGAATATTTCATTATCAATAATGTTCAAATTTATATACACTAATAATACTATTAATATTTAATTTTCACTTTTATTTTCAGGCTTTTGAATATGGTCTATTTTCAGTGTATAGATCTAAATTTTTCGTTCATTAGAGTCCATTTCAAGTTACTTCCCATTCCTAACTAGAAAACTCATATTTTTTATATATTTTTACATAATTAATAATTTCAATTATAGTTTTATAATAAATTCAGAGAAGTGTTTCAATCAAAAGATGTTTTCTTAATTTTATTAACTTCAAATACTCGTGCAAAATGCGTAATTGTCATTGGAATGTTATAATTTTATTTTTAATTTTATATTTAATAGACAATGTATGATTATTTTTTCCATAACTATATTGAATATATATTGTAAATATAAAACAGTAATAAATGATATAATTAATTTATTAAATTATTTTTAATTTATTTATTTATTTTTTTTTTTTATTTTTATTATTATTTATTTATTTTTTAATATTTATTATATTATTTATATTATTTCATAAAAATATGTCTTAATTTAGTACGTCACTTTCTTAAAAAAATTTGTAAATGAAGTTGGTTCTTTGATTCTATGCATTCGTTTATAATAAAATTTTAAATCTAAATTAAGCGTAATTCAGATATTATTATTTTTATTATCATAATTCCTGAAAATTACAATTTTAAAAACCTCAAATATTTAAGAATTTACCATAATAGATTTCATGTCTTGATAATTAGTTGAATCGTACTTATTTCTAGATGTCTATAATTTTGTAATGTATAATATTTGAAGGAATAAGTTTCAATTATTAAATAATGTGCTAAATATTTATGTCATATAATACATGTTTCATACACTTTCCGATTGATATATTGGTAATAATAAAAACATATTAATATTAATAATCTTTATAAAAAACGTAAATTTAATTAA
The DNA here is from genome assembly GCA_015478945.1 of Trachelipus rathkii. Lineage (NCBI taxonomy): Eukaryota > Metazoa > Arthropoda > Malacostraca > Isopoda > Trachelipodidae > Trachelipus > Trachelipus rathkii. The sequence continues at coordinate 19,964 of JABUQX010040641.1, forward strand.
GAGTTAAGAAGGGCAATTTTTTTCAAATGAATATTTTGAATCCAGAAATCCTATTTCAATGAAACACATTATTTTTTCAAATCTGAAAGTACCTAGTTAAAAACTCAATTTATTAAGATTTTAACCTAAAAATAATTTCAATGTGTGAATAGTTAGTTATTCTACATTTGGACCGTATCAAAGAATATCGAAAGTATTCCATAATATTAATAATATCACAATAATGGTAATAACGATATGATTAGAGAATTATGTTTATATTATCAACACCTGTTAAACTAAAACTAATTAAAATATTTTGGTTATTAATAAATAAACAAATATTGAAAATACTTTATATCTCCTACTCTTTATTCAATTTTATTACCCAAATAACACAAAACAAATTAAAGAGATATTACTTATTTCTATATTAAATGTATTATTCATTCAATGAAGACACATTAATTTTTTCAAATGCTATTCTGAAATACCGTTAAATAAAAATCAAATAATTTAAGATATTACCAAATAAGTTTACAAAATGTGTTGATATAAATTTATGGTAAAAATTCTACTTTAAGAGTATTTACATAAAATTGTCTAATTAGTGAAAATTTAAAAAATAGTATTTGAAAAAGCGAATATTTATGATTTTAAAATATATAAAACAGCGTTTTAAAGGAGAATAAATGAAATATTTGGTATATATAAAAACATAAAAAATATTGAAATTTCATTAAAATAAACGTCAAAGGACAGAAACACCAAAATACTAATATATAAATTCTACTTTATCTGCATTTTTGAAAGAGCATTCATATGAAAATAAGAAACGCTATAAAAAGATCAAGAATTTGACGTGAAAAACTTCAATTTTAAGATTTACCAATGTGTAATTTTCAAATTGTTGAAAATATACCAACAATTTGAATATTATGAACAATCTCTTAGTACATTTGTTAAAATGTTAAAAATTTAGAGATAAAAAAAAAAAATATTTTAAAGTATTAAATTTTTTTTATATAAAACAAGTGTTTTATAACAAACTAAATGATAAGGAAAATTCACTGTATAGTATTTTTATATGATTCTTAATATAGATAAATAACAAAGGTTATGAATATTTTCATTTAAATAAATATCTCAATTTAAGACACCTAATAAAAAACTATTAATAAATTCACAATTTCTGCTTTAACATTAATAGCAATTTCAAATTGCAAACACACATTTTATTTTTTCAAATGCTGAATATAATATCCGTGTTTAAAACTTTTCAATTTTAAAGATTTTACCAAATATTTTCATAATGTGTTTGAGATTTAGAATAAAAATAATTTTTAGTATGAAGAGTTCTAAATTCGTAATGTGAAATTTAAGAAAAAATACGTGGTGGTAATTATGTTGATAAGTGTATTTAAAGTGTAATTGTTGGTTATTAAAACAGGTTTTCACAACTAATTGAAATATTTGAGATGAGTAAAGAACAAAATTGAAAGAGAATATTCATTAAAAAACGTCAATTTAAGACACCTTAAAACTATTAATAAATTCACTTTTCTGCTTTGTTAGTCGAAATGAGCATTCGAATAGAAAGACACATTATTGTTTCAGAGATGTCTGAAAGAGAAATACCGTTAAAAAATCTCAATTTTAAAATTTACCAAATGCTTTTTAGTGTATGAATTTAGGGAAAAATACCAAATATTTCAGAAGTACTAATTATAGTAATTATGTGATAAATTTTAAGAAAAAGTGCAGATATATTTTAAGAAGTATCAATATTTTTATTAAAACAGTTTTCAACATCTATGAATATTATTTGTGTAATTATTAGAGAAATCAGGATAGTGAAATTTCATTAGAAAAGTTCAATTGAAGACACGTGTAAAACAGATTATCTTATAAATATTTAATATACTCTTATATTCATTGGAACTATGTTTTGAAATTGCATTATTCTATATTGAGAGACAATTAGTTTTGTGGCAAAATTGCCTGAAAATAGCGCTGAGTTAAAAACTCAATTTAAAGTTTTAACCAAATTTATTATTCAAATATGATTGAATTTTAGGAAAAATCGTACTTTTAAGAGTTCTAAGTTTGTAATGTGAAACTTTAAGAAAAAAGGCGTAATTTAGAAGTTAAATTTTTTTATTAAAACAGGTTTTCAAAACTAATGAAATATTTGGTATATAAAAACAAATATTGAAATTTCATTAAAAAACGTCAATTTAAGACATCTGAAACTATTAATAAATTCACTTTTCTGCTTTTTGAAATTGCATTTCAATGAAACACATTATTTTTTTTTTCAAATGCTATGAATATGGTACCGGTTAAAAACTTTCAAAATTTTAAGATTTACCAGAATAGATTATTCAAATGGTTGAAATTATGAAGAATATAGTTGCGTTATTTTTTTTAGAGTCTAAAATTCATCATGTGATAGGCAAGACAAAAGCAATAGTCAGATAGAAGTGTAAAATGTTTTTTTATTTTAAAACAGGTTTTCACAATAATTAATGAAAATATTTGGTATATAAAAACCAAAGATATTGAAAAGATTTCATTAAAAAACGTCAATTTAGACACTTAAAACAATTAATATTATACTATTCACGTTTTTGAAATTGTATTCAATGAAAAACATTTTTTTTCCTCATACAGAAAAATACCGTTAGAAACTCAAGTTTAAAGATTTAACAAAATATTGTGTGTTGAGTTTCTTTTTATGAATATTCATACTTTTATGACGTAAAATATTGCGTAAGGAAGTGCATGAATAATTTAAGAAAAAGCGTAATAATTATAAGAATTGTAGCTATCTTTATTTAACGGTTTGTAACAACTATAGTATGAATATTGGGTAAGTAATAAAGAACATAAGATTATGTATTTTTCTGATTTATGAAGAGAGCGATCATGAATGAAGAACAACAAAGAGACGTATTAATATAATTCGTGTTTGCTGCTATTAAAGAGTTGAGCGATTCAATGAACACGATTAGTGTTTTTCAAAGAATGCTTAAAATACCGGTTAAAAACTCAATTTTTAAGATTTACCAAATAATTGTCAAATGTTGAAATTTAGAAAAATCTCTTTAAGAGTTCTAAATTTGTGTAATGTTGAAAATTTAAGAAAAAGCCGTAATTTTTGAAGTTAAACTTTTTTATTAAAACATGGTTCTCTCAATAGAATACATTTTCCGTATATAAGAAAACAGAATATTGAAATATTCAGTTTATAAAACGTACAATTTAAGACACGTAAAAACAATTAATAAATTCTCTTTCAGGCCTTTTTGAAATTGCATTTCAATGAAACACATGTATTTTTTCAAATCCTGAAAAATACCGTTTAAAAACTCAATTATTTTAAGATTACCAAATAATTGCAAATGTTAAATTTAGGAAAAATCGTACTTTTAGATTTCTAAATTTGTAATGTGAAAATTTAGGAAAAGGCGTAATTTAGAAGTTATAATTTTTTATTTTAAAACAGGTTTTTCACAACTAACCGAAATATTTGTATATAAAACAATATTGTGAAATTCAGTTGTAAAAAAACGTCAATTAAGACACCTAAAACTATTTAATAAATTCGCTTTCTGCTTTTTGAAAATTGCATTCAATGAAAACACATTATTTTTTTTTTTTTTTTTGTTTCAAATGCTGAAAACCCGTAAAAAAACTCAATTTGTTAAGAATACCCAAATTAATGTTCAAATGTTAAATTTAGAAAAATCGTACTTCTTTCGGTTTAAATTGTAAATGGTGAAAATTAAGAAAAAGCGTAATTTTAGAAGTTATAATTTTTTAATAAAACAGATTTTCACAACTAATGAAATATTTGGTATATAAAAACAAAAATTGAAATTTCATTAAAAAACGTCAAGTTTAAGACACCAAAAACTAATAATTAAAATTTCACTTTTTCTGTATTTGAAGAATAGCATTTCAATGAAACACATTATTTTTTCAAAGCTGAAAAAATACCGTTTAAAAACTCAATTTTTAAGATTTTACCAATATAATTCAAATGTTGAAATTTACGGAAAAAAATAAGTACTTTTAAGAGTTCTAAATTTGTTAATGTGAAAATTTAAGAAAAAAGCGCGTAATTTTAGAAGATGTTAAATTTTTTTATTTAAAACAGGTTTTTCACAAACTAATGGAAATATTTGGTAATAAAAAAACAAAATATTAAATTTCATTAAAAAAGTCAATAATAAGACAAAATAAAACTATTAATTAAATTCACTTTTCTGCTTTTGAAATAGCATTTCAATGAAACACATAATTTTCAAAATGCTAAAACCGTTTTTAAAACTCAATTTTTTTAAGATTTACCAAAATAATTTCAAATGTTGAAATTGTTAGAAAAAAGTTGTGCGTACTTTTAAGGAGTTCCTAATATTTTAATTGTGAAAGATTTAAGGAAAAATCGTAATTTTAGAAGGTTTTAAATTTTGTATATTATTTTAAAACCAGGTTTTTCACAACTAAAAAAATATTTGGGATATAAAAACAAAAAAATATTGAAAAATTTCATTAAAAAAACGTCAATTTAAGACACCTAAAAACCATTTTAATAAATTCTCTTTCTGCTTTTTGAAATTGCATTTCCACAATGAAAACACATTATTTTTTCAAATGCTGAAAATACCGTGAAATAAAAAACTCAATTTTAGATTAACCAGAATAATTTTCAAATGTTGAAATTTAGGAAAAATGCATTACTTTTAAAATTTCTTAAAATTTGAAAATGTGGAAAATTTAAGAAAAAGCGTAATTTTAGAAGTTAATTTTTTTTTATTTAAATACAGGTTTTTCAAGGTAATTTAAAATAGTTTGTATATAAAAACAAATACTGGAATTTTAAAAAACGTTAGTTTTAGACACCTAAAACTATTAATAAATTCACTTTCTGCCTTTTGAAATAGCATTTTCAATGAAACACATTATTTGTTTCAAATGCTGAAAATACCGTAAAAACTCAATTTAAGATTTACCAAATAATTTGCAAATGTTGAAAATTTAGAAAAAATCGTTTTTTTTAAGAGTTCTAAAGTTGTAATGTGAAAATTTAAAGAAAAAGCGTTAATTCCAGAAGTTAAATTTTGTTATAAAGAACAGGTTTCGTCACAACTAAGGATGATAATTGGAGTATGTATTGTGGAGGAGACTTGATTATGGAAGAAACAAGTGAGATATGGAATAGAGTGAGTCATTAATATTAAACTGTCTATGTACAAAATTTAAGACACCTAAAACAATTAAAGAGAATTCTTTTTTATGTATATTTTTTTTGATAAATTTTTGATTGCTTTTTGATTTATAAATTACGTTATAATTAACATACTTTTATTTTTTTTTTTATCATTAATATTATTTTCTTGATTCTTTGATTATATTTTATATTATCTACTGTTTCTTTTAAACTCTAATATTTTTATATTATTATGTAGTAATTATATATTCATTAATTTATTATTTATTCTATATATATTATTGTATTTGATTTTATATTAATATTTAATTAATTTAGGATAAAATTAATTATTTAATTATTTTACTTGTAAAAGGCATTAATTTGAAAGAGATTTTCTATAATTAATAAATTTTTGATTTTTATTACTTTTTAATGTTGAGTTATTTTATGAAGAATATTTATTATGAAATTATTAATATTATTATTCATTATATATTTTTTAATTAATAATATGTATTTATTTAATATTTTGTTTTTATTATAAATAATCTATTAGTGTTTTTCAATAATATATATCGATATATTATTATATATTTGTGTGATGTATTTAATTATGTAATTTATATTAATCATAATATTGTTAAAATTTATTGAAATTTCATTAAATTATGCTCAATTCTCAATTTTATCATAATTATTCCTCCATATTTTGATCTCTAAATTTCATCCGTTAGTTATTATATTAAGCTTTCCATCTTCTAAGTACATTTCATTAATTTTTTATATAATTAAGTATTTTATTATTATTATCTATCTGTATAAAATAATCATAGTTGTATCTATTAATATAATTTTATTATGTATACGTGCAAGTGAAAAACGGCATATTTTTAAATGTATTAAAGCAATTATTAGTTTTTCATTAATTTTAATTGTTTATGTATTACTTCAAATATGTTTATTATTAGTTATAATTAATATATTCTTATTTCTATAATTTTATTTAAATATGATATGTTATGCATTTATATTTAAATTTTCATTGTTAATGTTTATATATGTGAAATATTTTTAATGAATTATATAAGTTAATTTTCATTATTATTCATCCGCTCTATACTTCATAGTATATTTATTGTTTATATTATTTATTTTATTAAAACAGGTTAATTTAGTGTTTATTACTACAACATATTTATTAATGAAATTAATTTATTATTTTGAATTTAATAATTTATTATATTTTTAATTATTCATAGAACAAATAGATTAAAAAAAACATCAAGTTAGTAAAAATAGTAGCGGTTCAAGTTTAAGACACCTAAATAAATGTATATAAGAAGTATCTGCTTTTGGTCAGTTGTCTTTTTGAAAGTTGTATTTCAATGATAAACACTTATTATTTTTTCAAATGTTGGAAATTACCGTTAAAACTCAATTTAAGATGTGAATCCAAGTATAATTTTGCAAAGGTTGAGAATTTAATTGGAAAATCGTACTTTTAGAGTTCTAAATTTTGTAAATGTGAAAATTTAACGAGAAAAGCGTTATTTTTTTCAGTTTGAAAATTTTTTTATTAAACGGTTTTTGCCTATAACTAAAGATAATTATGTTTGTAGTATATAGTCACGTAACAATATTGAAGTTAATTGTTTCATTAAAAAAACGTCAAGTTTAAGACGACCTTGTAAGATAAAATCATTATAATGAATTAAAGGTTGCACGAATATTTCAGCGGTTTTAGAAATTGGTAGTTTCGTAATGAGAGAAGTACATAGCTAATTAGTTTTTTTTCCAATATCGTTGACTAACACTTTTTTAGAAATACTTCCAGTAAATTTATTAAAATATTTTCCAATTCATTTCAAAAATCTTATATTTATGAATGAATTATATACATAATTATAAATATATATAAAACTATATCTTTTTTTAAGGTTGCGAAATTTATAGAATGGTTTATTTCGAAAATTCTAAGAATATAGGTTTATACGTGAATATTATTAGAAGTTGAATAATTTTATTTTTATTGTAAAGAACGAGCGTTATGTCCACAACTAATTAGATTCTTCTTAGTTATGATTGGGGCGAAGAAAGCGATGTAGTTTATGTGTTTAGATTTTTACTAGTTATAGTTATATTGAGAAACTGTACAAATTTGTATAGAACACTAAAGCAAGCAAAACAAATTTAGAATAAATAATCTTCTCTAGTGTAAAATGAGCGATTGGCTAAGGTCTTATCTTGATGCTTAAGATTGTTTATAGCTTCATTGATTTAAATGATAAACCTTTTTTTAAAAGGAATACTATGAACGTCCGGAAGGCCAGTTGCCCAGAT
>JABUQX010040641.1:40000-42500 GCA_015478945.1 Trachelipus rathkii
TGAGGTGGGTCACAATCAATACAAGATGGAACCATGAAAAAAAAGAAGAGCTCGTGAAGAAGATACTCCTACGCGCTGCCAACGATTTGTTAACCCCCCCTAGACTCTTCAGTGAGCGAAACTCTCTCTAGCAGTGAAGATGAGGACTATTTCAGTTGGAAAAAATATTGCTTTTCAGCCAGGATCTGTTTTGTCAGTAGACATCAAGTTTTAGAATATCTGAAAGATACAGATCGAAACTTGAAGAGTCTCAACAGGCACCCATTGATAAGAAAATTATTTATGATGTACAACGATTCCATCCTCTGCGCCTGTTGAGAGACTCTTCTCTTGTGCAGGGATGACTTTAACACCAAAAAGATCATTCCTCTCTGACAAGACTTTCGAAAGATTGGTCTTGCTCCGGGCGAATAACAAATTAGCTTTTTAAATGCTATGGTGGTAGTCTGGTAGATTGTTACTACCCTGGTCTACCCAGTACCCTCGATGTGTTTAACCATGTAATGGTTATGTTTTCAGGTAACAGGAATATTATACACTAAAATTTTCATTTTCTATTTTATTTAACCTTTAAGTCTTAACCGTAGAGCGCGTCAAATTTGTGCCATTGGAGATTTTTCGTTTTGTCATTAGCAAGTACAGTATAAATGTTCCCAAATGTCTATGAGCGATGAGACTATCAGGGGGTAGCCAAATAGAGTTATTTTATCACAAAAACCAAATAAGACCAAAATTAAATCATAAAATTAGTTCATAAAAATTCAAGCCTAATTAAACTGTACCAAACTTAAGCCGTTTTCGTTTTGGCAATATTCTTACGAATTCTTACGAAAAATAAGAACGTTCTTCAAAAAAATCGTTCGTTTTGATCAAAATTTTAAGAAAAATTTGTCAGACTGTCTCACCAACGTAAGGAACTTTTATGAAAATTCCGCTTAAGATTTACGCTATTTCCCTGTCGTTACCGAAAAATTCTATTCTTACCAAAATGTAAACAAAGGAAGTAATGGCGGAATTTCACTGAAATTTTTTTCTTTTATTTTTTCTCTACAATGGAGTCAATTTTTTTTTTTATTAATGACTTAAGAGAATGAATTGTGTCAAAATATTTGTGTGATATTCACAATTTTATTAATTATCCTTAAAATATTCAAAAACAGCAATGATAATGTTTTCACTACGTGATGGTAGGCCCGTTTTAATTTGTGATACCTGATGATTCTTTCAATGAAAAGATCTGCCCTACAATGACTTCCCCACTTGTTCATTGCTTTTTTTTGCACATATATATATATAAATATATATATATATATATATACTATATATATATATTATATTATATACTTATATATATATATATTATTATATATGATATATATATATATATGATATTATATATATATATATTTATATATAATATACTATATTACTAAAGATTATATATATATAATATATATTATATATATATATATATATAAATATATATATATATATATATAATATATATAATATATATATAATAATGGTAAAAGCTTACTTAACGGCCACAAGGAACGGGAGATCGGATCGAAAAAAAAATTCAAAGTTTAAGCCTCTACATGATACATAAAAGATGTTTGGGCAAATGAAATTTTTTTTTTATGACCTGACCTGAATGACCTAACCTAACTTGAACCTAACCTAACCTGAATTTCACCCCTAGCAAACACCCCCCCCCTGGTAAAAAAAAACATTTCGCCCCTAGAAACCATCTATTTATGTTATCATAGATGCTACCGCTTGAAATTTTTTTATTGATCCGAGCTCCCTTTCCGTGTGGGCGTTAAGTAACTTGCTTCATATATATATATATATATATATATATATATTATATATATATATATATATATATAATATATTATATATATGATATATATATATATACTAATATATATATATTATATTATATAATATATATTAATATATATATATATATATATATATACTATATATATATATATATATATATTGACGAAACACTGAAAATTTACCTAAGAGTAAGGAGAAATCTCCAAAATCTAAAATATATCTTGAAACAATGCATCATTATTCTTGCTTTATAATAATACCCTCCATATCTTTGAAGTCCATCCATAAGTGTTTCTTACTTTCTGCCCCCAACAGCTGATGTTTTGCAAGTTTGTAAACAAAGATTTATAAGAATAAGATTTCATATCGCGTCGTTTTGGCACGAAGCGCGTTCTTAAAATCGTAAGGAATTTGTCTATATCGAGCGTTTAAAGACAAAATGCTAAAACGAAAACGGCTTTTAATTGACAAGTACTTAAGTACATTTGATAAGAGTACTTATTACTTAGTTACTTAAGTACTTTAAACCATGTACTTTCGTACTTTTAACTTAATGCTACTTTTCAAAAAACTTAATGGCCCCCGTTCTGGAAGCCTACAATTGTTCTTTAAACAACGCTAGGTTAAGAGAAAAATCGGAGACTGTTGCTTC
>JABUQX010040641.1:50000-52500 GCA_015478945.1 Trachelipus rathkii
TTTGCTTTTCCGAACATTATCAATGACTTTTAGAACAAATTTAAGGCAAAATGTGCATTTTAGCAAATTTTTTAAATTTAACAGGTAACAACTCTGATTTACATTAATATATGTCAAAAATTTCGGCCATATATATATATATATATATATATATATATATATTATATATATATATATATGATATTTTAAATATATCCATATATATATATATATATATTAGAATATAGGTGATGTTTTAAAATATTTCTTTAATTTTGTAGGTCAAATATAAAAAGATTCCTAAAGATGACACATTTGAAACTTTCCTCGAAGGTATGGCAATGAATTATCCATAAGTCGTGAGTTGATTATTTATTAAACTTAAATATTGTTAATTGTTTACTTAAAGTCAAACTTAAGGTTGCAATTAGGTGGGCAATGCTGTGCAAACTTGAATCATCTCGTTAGGTTCATTGCTGTGCAACGTGTATCCATGTAGGTTAGGTTGCATTGCTGTGCAACGTGTATCCATCTAGGTTAGGTTGCATTGCTGTGCAACGTGTATCCGTATAGGTTAGGTTCAACTTTACCCCCTTTTAAGTTTAGGTTAGGATAAAGTGAGGTTAGGTAGACACAGATTTAATATATATATATATATATATATATATATATATATATATATATATATATATATATATATATATATATATATATATATATATATAGTCAGCATCCCGAAAAGGCCAGGCATGTAACTAAAACACTATAACAGCTACACGAAAATAAATATCATTTTATTAATCAGGAGACATTTTTACCCCTGAAATTAAAAAAAAAAATAAAAAAAATAACGCTTTTTAAAAAATAAAAATTGTTAAAATTTTTAAAAAAATTAATACTGTTTTTAAAAAAACGAAGAAGCGGAGTAGTCGGAGGGAACGCGCAAAGTTGGCCAAAATGTTTGAATTTTTTTCTTTTATAACTAAACGATACCCGACGGGTAAAAATTAAAGATGGCAAGAGTCGGGGTTTCTCGGCCTACCGGGGGACGACGGGGGGACTTCGTCCCCCCTCTGTCGGCTCGAACCCCCTAAAAAGGATATAAAAAGAAAAAATAACATTTTCTCCAAAGCGTAAAAATAAAATGGTATTTGGCAACTTTTGCTCTCGTCAACTAATGCAGGATTCAAGGTCAATCACAGCGTGCACTTGCGAGGTCTAAGATTATACTAATATTTAAGGTGTTATTAATAAATATTAGAATAAAATAATTTTTTTTAAAAGTTTTGTCGATGAAATTACTTGCTGAAATCAAAAATGTTATTTATTTTCCTGTAGATGTTATAGTTTACCTAAGTTACATGCATGGCCTCTTCGGGATACGATTGGCTATTATATATATGTATATATTATATACTTAATTTGTTTAATATATATATATATATATATATATTATATATATATATATATCTTTAGATGTTGTAATATACTACTATATATATATATACTAGTATATATATAATATATATATATATATATTAAAGTAAAAAACCACTAAAAAAAACAAAAAAGGGAAAAAAAGAAAAAAAAAGAAAAAATTAGCATTTTAATCGTGAAAAATTAAAAGAGAGGGGGCGGGGAGGCGTAACGTTTCGACGCTCTCTCGTGTCTTCTTCAGACGCCAGTTAAAAAATAAATGTAAATGAAAAGCAAAAATGGGAATTAGGAGGTAACCTACGAAGCAGAAAAATTTTGGTTGGCGGGGTATGAGAAATAAGAAATTGAATACACCAGTAATTTTAAGAACAGGAGAAGGCTCGTGTTTTTTACATATATATATATACTCTATACTAATATATAAAATATATATAATATATATATATATATATATATATCTTGTAATATAGAGATATATATATATATATATATATATATATATATATATATATATATATATATATATGGTCAGCATCCCGAAAAGGCCAGGCATGTAACTAAAAAACTATAACAGCTACACGAAAATAAATATCATTTTATTAATCAGGAGACATTTTTACCCCGAAATTAAAAAAAAAAAATAAAAAATAACGCTTTTTAAAAAAATAAATTTGTTAAAAATTTTGAAAAAAATTACAGTTTTTTGAGAAATCGAACATGCTCGCTTACTAAGACTGAGCAAACAAAGGTGCCAAATGTTGATTTTTTTTTTAAAAACTAACGAATACCTCCGGGTAAACAAGAACGATAGATAGAGTCGGGGTTTCTCGGCCTACCGGGGGACGACGGGGGGACTTCGTCCCCCCTCTGTCCCTCCGTCGCCTCGAACCCATTTAAAATTAAAAAGAAAAATAAATTTCTCCAATCGTAAAAAAATTTGGTATTATGGCACCTCGAGAAGCTCGTAGAACTAACGCAGCAGGTTTCAAGGTCAAATCGGTCAATCAAAGCGTACAATGCGAGGTGTAAGATTTTACTAATATTTAAGATGTTATTAATAAATATTAGAATAAAAAAATTTTTT
>JABUQX010040641.1:57500-62500 GCA_015478945.1 Trachelipus rathkii
TCTACCAAATCCTCTCAAACTCTCTTCAGATTCGCCACACAGAACCAAATCATCCGCATCTAATAGGTAGGGTCCCCTCCACTCATCTCCATTCTCCCATCATTCTACACCATTTCCTGCCATCCCACGCGAATTCTTTCATAACCCCATCCCAATATACAAATTGATAACCAAGGAGACATACACAACCCGTCTCACTCCGCTATTAATCCTAAACCAATTAACATTGGACACCATTTATTCTTACATACTTTTGATTCCATTCAGAAGCCTAACCACCAACACCATATATCACTATATATATATATAAAGCTTCCTATTAACTCTATCATACGCTTTGTAAATCCATAAAACCTAAATACATACAATTTATTCTTCTTCTCCCTCATTTTCTCAATCATTTGTTTCAAGGGCATGTTCCAATATTTTGCGGGGGCTGATCCCAGTTTTCAGCCCAACCTAAAAATGGACATCAAATTTGGAATTATCTCAGCCGATTTTGACTATATAAACACCAAAATGTAGGCTTTTTTTTATGCCCTCTAAAACGTTGTTTTTCTGGTGTTTTTACTGTGACTGTAGTCATTCTTTCAGAAATTTTCAATTTTTCAAAACTCCATGTTTTGACAATCTTTCATATTCACTGCAGAATTTTTTGCGAAATAACCTTCAAAACTTGAAAATAGGCATAGATGGGTCCATTACCTACAATAGTCACTGATTACATTTTCGAATTTTTTAGTTTTGTGCTCAGCGTTGTCCAATTTCCAAACCCATTTTTTTTGAATTTGAAAGTGAAAAATGAACATATTTTTTTTTCTACCCATCTGATCAAACATCAAAATTTTCAGGGCTTTGGGGGAGATGCACATTTCTTACTTAGATAATTTTTTTGGTATACTCAATAGAAAATTTTTACAAAATTTCAAAACCTTTTTTTTTGACAATTTTTGTTCCAAGAACAAATCCCAAACTATTGCATATACAAAAATATTATCTAAGTATAAATGATGCATCTTGCCCGACTATAAAAGCCCTGAAATTTTGATGTTGATCGGATGGATAGAAAAAAAATATGTCAATTTTCCACTTTTCAAATTCAAAAAAATGGGTTGAAATTGGACAACGCTGAGCCACAAAACTAAAAATCGAAAATGTAATCAGTGACTATTGTAGGTAATGGACCCATCTATGCATATTTAAGTTTGAAGTCATTTCGCAAAAAATCTGAAAGTTGATATGAAAAATGTCAAAACATGGATTTTGAAAAATTGAAAATTCTGAAGTTATGACTACAGTCACAGAAAAACACCGAAACCAACGTTTTAGAGCCTATAAAAGCTACATTTGGTGTTTATATAGTCAATCGCTGAAAATTCCGAATTTTATGTCCATTTTTAGGTTGGGCTGAAAACTGGGATCAGCCGCCGCAAAATATTGGAACATGCCCTTCAATGTAAAGATTTGATCTACACAATCCTCTACCACTCCTACAACGCACCTTTGTTCTTTCACCTCAATCATCTTCAGTCACTCGACGCCATTCTTCCGCAAAATACCCGCCATATACCTTCCCTACACTACTCAATAAGCTATTCCCTATAATTTCTACAGTTCCCCTTTTCTCCTTTACCCTTATATAAGGGTACTATTACCGCTCCCCTCCAATCCCTTGACTATACCCTCCATAAAACGCTTTAATTACACAACTTCCAAATCCAATCAATCACCATATCGCCTCCGCTCTTGATCATTTCACTAGTAATTTCATTTATACCTGCAGATTTACCTTTCTTCAACTTCTCCACTCTACCCATAACCTCCTCCTTAATAATAACTCATCCCAAAAACTATTCCTTCTTGCACCATCAACCCACACACAATTCACTAACACTCATCATTAACTGTTAATATTGTTGCAGATTCGAAGTGTTCTTCCACCCTCCCTCACATCCATTTCATCAGTTACAAAAGCACCATCCTATTCATTATTCTAAGCAGATCCCCTTATTCTCAATTCTTAACCTTCGCGCTTCCTTCCAGAAGAGCTTTCCTATTCCCTTGTAAGTCCCCATTCATACTCCTTCCAAACTGTTCATTTCCCTCATTGTTTTTCTCCTACGTATGCCACCTTTTAGTAATTTCTTTTTTCCTCCTTGATATAATTCGCAAGCCATCTTTCCTTTTGAACTTCATCATTCTGCTTTTAGTACATCACACGGCTTTCTTTTTACCTTTAACCGCTTTCACCACCTCTTCATTCCACCACCATTCACTGTTAACGTTCTTACTTCCTACTTTAGCAATCACACACTTCCATTTGCACTACAAAAATTGCTTCCTTCATTTGCCCCCAGATTTTTTCAGTATCAACTTTTCACCATTCAAACCGATTTTACTAGCGAGCGCTCTCACATACTTATCCTTATTGTCTTGTTCACTTAACTTCTAACTCTTAATTTTACCTACTTCCTTCGTATCACCTTCCTCTCCATCCAAGCCCCCACTAACATATGATCCGATAATCCCATTCTAGACCACTCACTGTTTAACATCCAACCATGCTTCAAACATCATCCTTCTTCCACACACAAACTCAATCTACTTTTCACTTCGATACCATCTCTACCTACACCAATCTAGTATACTTATGGATACCTCTTGTGTTTAAAGAAAGTATTACTTACACATACCTCTCTCCTCAACAGAAATCAATCCTCTTCCTACCATTCTCATTTCTCCTGCCACCCAAAATCCCTGTTTACCATCCTTTTTTGATTCACCTATCCAACATTCAGGTCCCCCAACTACAATCTGAAGCTCTACCACCCCATCCAGGCATCATTCAGATCTATCCCAAAAATCGTACTCTCTTCAACGTTCCCCTCAGATGGACCATACGTCAACAACCCATATACCTTGACCTTTCAAACTAAATTTAACCATTAGAATTCTAGAACTCACACACATAAAGTCTACCATAGCTTTGTACCACAGGTCACTCATCAAAATTGCAACTCTTCTCTCCCTCTCTCATTCATTTCCACACCAGCAACACAACATCACACCACACACTTATTTCACGTTCCCTTTCAATCTTTGTTTTTCAGTCAACAAGCGAGCAATCAATTTGCCTTCCTAAATACATTCCATCACCTCTCTCACTCTCTCCTCAACATTTATTCCCTCTGACATTCCATGTACCCATACGATTCATACAATTTCGCCGAAAAATTAGAAGGCCGTTTACGGCGATCACGACCATCTCCGAGGCGTGCATCAGCATTCCTAGCAAGAGATAGGTGGTAGTGGGCAGCCAACCCAACTACCAACTGCTATTATATATATATAATATATATATATATATTATAATACATATATATATATATATATATATATATATATATATATAATATATAATATATATATTATATATATATTACTATATATATAATATATATATATATATATATAATATATATATATATGACCTGTTATGTTTTACGCCTCCAGTTTTGATATTTTATTTGTTTTTTATTAATATATTTTTAGTATATGATCCTAACAATCAATTTAAGTGGTGACGGACATGATTCAAAAATATATAGGACCTGTTACGTTTTAAGCGACTCCGTCAGTTTTAATTTTTTTTAACTACAAGGAATACCCAAGGGTAAACCGCAAAGATGGCAGGAGTCGGGATCTCTCGGCCTTCCGGGGAACGACAGGGTAGGACTACTTCCCCCCTCCCCTACGGGATATGGAAAACGTCCCCCCTATGTAATAAGCTTTATATGCTGATTCCAAATATGTAATTGGTTTTTCTGTAAGTGTCATACTTTTCGAGATATTTCATATTTGCATTTTTTTTTATTTTATTTTCTATTTTTTTTATTTACATTTTTGTAATAAGCTTTATATGCTGATTCCAAATATGTAATTGGTTTTCCTGTAAGTTTCGTACTTTTCGAGATATTTCATTTTTGAAATTTTTTTAATAATTAAATGTGATTTTTAAAAAATTATTTAAACATATTTCGAACTTTTGAATCATCGTCCGTCCACCACTTAATTCATTGTTAGTATCATATAACTACAAATATGTTAAAAAAAAAATCAAAACTGACGGAGACAAAACATAACAAAACATAACAGGGCCTATATATATATATTATATATATATATATATATATATATATATATATATATATATATATATATATATATATATACGTATATATAATTTAATATATATATATATATATATATATATATATATATGGACAAAGTTTACTTAACCCCCACAACGAAAAGGTAGATTTGAAATCATTATAATTAGTTTCAAGCGCGTCTTCTTGAAGTTTACCTCTGGATGTTGAATCATGGATTTTTTTATTATTTTTTTTTTTACTACCAATATCAACACAAATACTCATGTTGCAGATACAGCAGCCCTTGTTGCTACAGGGGAGTTAAAAGTGGGAGGTACGCGAGTGACAAGTTTCCTCGAGCACTTGCCCTACAGTACCTATAGACAAGAAATAAAAGCACCAAAATCTGGCTTCAAAGATAAGGGTTAAGTGAATTGGAAAGTACAGAACATTTTATAAGCCTTTTGGCCTTTGACCCGAAGATATCTAAAAAGAACCGGAAAAACCGATCCTCCCCCTAGAATGAGAGCACTAACTCCATACCAAGGAAGAATGAGGCCTGATAGGATGGAGTAACTGAGAAACGAGGAAAAAAAGTCTCGCAAGTCTAAACAGAACTCCCAGTTTCTTTGAGGCCGCCCAGCAACCATGTAATGTGAGGTTTCCAAGACATTTTTTTGGTTATGTTAAGGCCACAGATGTTTATATTGTCAAAGGAAGCGACGAGAAAACCGCGAAAGAGATAGGAAAAGTTAGAAGGTGTTTTAGAGAGGAGAATTTGTAGAAGTTGGGTTTTAAAGAATTGAATTTCACAAAGTTGAGAACGACCTCACTCGAAATTTCTATCCA
>JABUQX010040643.1:0-5000 GCA_015478945.1 Trachelipus rathkii
AGAGAGATATACTCCTTTAATTGTTGTTGATATGTTGGAAAAGTGGGGATACATTGAGTTTTGTATATCCTGTTAGCTATTTTACCTTTGATAAGTAGGGAATTTTGCGAACGTTAGCAGATTATTCATACGTGAGGTATGTCAGGTTTGTCGTTGTACATTATATTCTTAGCACAGGTTATGATGTGTTTGATTTATTAATCTGAAAAACTTTGTTCGCCTCAGATAATAAAGAACTTATTTTTTATGTTATGTTTATCCGAAATGATACTCGAAATATGACTGGATTCAATAGATCAATAGATCCAGGAGGGGAGGGTGGGGAGGGGAGTGCTGGGTCGGTGGTTTGATTTACTGATTTATTGCTTTAAAATCAGTAAACTATTACACTTTACTATGATATTTTATTCAAAGAACTTATTTTTTATGTTATGTTTGGATAAAACTTTGTTATTTTTATGTTATGTTTGGTTAAAACTTTGTTATGTTTGCAATTATTCGTTGGGGTTTATGATATTTAGGTAAGGTTATGATGATTTTTTTTTTTTTTTTTTTTTGCTAAATATTACGATGTTAATGTAAAAATTAACATTGATATGTTAGTGATATGTTTGCGAAAAGTGTGAATAGGTTACTTTTTGTACGAAGTGTTAGGTACTTTACTGTGGAACTTTGTTGATGTTAGTAGATTATTCATGCGTAAGGTGTGTTAGGTTTGTCGTTGTACATTATATTCTTAGTTCAGGTAATGTTATGTTAGCTTTATTAATGCGAAAACATTGTTACGTTAGCATATATTCGATAGTTAGTATATACAGAACTTATTTTTATGTTTTGTTTACCCTAAATGATACTCGAAATGTGATGTGATTCAACAGCTCTATAGATCAAAAGGTCATGGATGGGCGGGAGGGAGGGGTTGAGGGTTTGATTTACTGATTTACCGATTTACTGCTTTAAAATCAGTAAACTATTACACTTTACTATGATATTTTATTCAAAGAACTTATTTTTATGTTATGTTTGGATAAAACTTTGTTAGGTGTGCAATTATTCGCTGGTCTGTATGATACTTAGACAAAGTTATGATAAATTTTTGTTAAATATTACCGTGTCAATGTAAAATTAACGTCAATATGTTAGAGATATGCTTGAAAAAAAGTATGAATAGGTTACGTTTGTCTGCAATGTTAGTTACTTTACAGGTGGTAAGTGTGGAACATTGTTAATGTTAACAGTTTATTCATGAGTAAGTTGTGTAAGGTTTGTCATTGTACATTATTTTCTTAGTTTAGGTAATGTTATGTTAGCTTTATTAATGTGAAAACATTGTTATGTTCGCATGTATTCGATGGTTAGTATATAAAGAACTCATTTTTGCGCTATGTTTATCCGTAATGATACTCGAAATGTGACGTGAATCAATAGATCAATAGATCAAAAGGTCATGAAGGGATGGGAGGGCTGGGATGGTGAGGGGTTTGGTGAGTTGATTTACTGATTTACTGTTTTATTGCTTTTGGGTCAGTAACTATTACACTTTATATGTTTATTCGAAGAACTTATTTTTACGTTATGTTTGGATAAAACTTTGCTATGTATGCAATTATTTGTTGGTCTGTATGATAATTATATAATTAGATATGGTTATGATAAATTTTTTTTTTTATTAAATATTAGTGTCAAAGTAAAATTAACATTGATATGATAGAGATACGATTGAAAAAGTATGAATAGGTTACGTTTTTTTTTTTGTACGCTATGTTAGCTACTTTTTTTCTTTTTTTCTTTTTCTTCATATTATTTTCTTTTTTCTTTTTCTTTTTTTTTTCATTTTTTCTTTTGTCTTTCTTTCTTTTTTTCTTTGTCCTTTTTTTCTTTTTCCTTTTCTTTCTTTTTTTCATTTTCTTTTTCTTTTTTCATTTTCTTTTTTCTCATTTATCTTTTTTTTTTTTTTTTTTTTTTTTTTTTCATTTTTCTTTTTTTTCTTTTTTCCATTCTTTTTTTTCTTTTTTCATTTTTTTTCTTTTTTAATTTTTATTTTTATTTTTATGTTATGTTTGGATAAAACTTTGTTATGTTTACAATTATTCGTTGGTCTGTATGATAATTAGGTAAGGTTGTGATAAAATTTTTGTTAAATATTACGATGTTATTGTAAAAAACTTTGTTACATTAGCATATATTCATTGGGCCGTATGATAATTAGACAAGGTTATGGTAAATTTTTTGTTAAATATCAGCGTTACGTTATCATATATTCGAGGGTGAGTATAAAAAGAATTTATTCTTTATATTATGTTTATCCATTATGATACTCGAAATATGACTTGAATCATTAGATTAATAGGTCAATAGATCAATAGATCAGGTTGGAGGCAGGGAGGGGGGAGGGATGGTTGGTTTGATTTACTGATTTACCGATTTACCGTTTGTATGGTGTGTAAAAATCCATTTTTTTTACGTTATAAACATGAAATGTATAAAAAATTTAGCCAATGAAAAATGTTTTAAGGAAATAAAACAAAAATTAATTAAAAAATAAATAAAAATAATAAAAATTTGAAAGTAAATTAAAAAACAAATTGAAAACAAAATTAAACATAAAGAAAAAATGTAAAATGAAACTTATAAATAAAAATAGCAACCAATATATTTTAGTTGATGCTTATAAAAAGAAAACGATATTTTGAACAATGACATGTTAGAGAAACGCTTGAAAAAGTGTGAGTAGGTTACTTTACTATTGTTAAGTATGGAAACCTTGTTAATGTTGGGTTTATTAGGCGTAAGGTCGTTAGGTTTTGTCGTTGTATATTAAATATTCTTAACGTTCAGGTTATGACCAATGTTAACTTTATGATGTGAAAACTTGTTCGCTTAGCATATATTCGAGGGTCAGTATAAAAAAGAACTTTACTGTTGTTAAGTATGGAACTTTCTCGATGTTAACAGTTTATTCATGCTTAAGTTATGTTAGGTTTGTTGTTGCACATTATATCTTAGTTCAGGTTATGACATGTTACCTTTATTAATGTGAAAATTTTGTTACGATAGCATATATTCGCTGGTCAGTATGATAATTAGGTTAGGCTATGATAAATTATTGTTAAATATTACTATGTTAATGTAAAAATAACAATGATATGTTAGAGATATGTATGAAAAAGTAACGATTAGGTTACGCTCTGAACGCAGTGTTAGTTACTTTACTGTTAACTTTGGTTAATGTTGGGAGTTTATTTGAGCGTAAGTATGTTAGGTTTTGTCGTTGTTAGAATTATATTCCGTGTTCAGATATGATTTGTTAGGCCTTTATTGTATGTGAAAACTTTGTTAGTTAGCATATATTCGATGTCAGTGTGGTAATTAGACAAGGTTATGATAAATTTTTGTTAAATATTACTATGTTAATGTAAAATTAACATTGATATGGTAGAGATATGTCTGACAAAGTGTGAGTAGGTTACGTTTTTTGTATGCGTATGTTAGTTACTTTACTGTTGTTAAGTATGGAACTTTGTTAATGTTAGCAGTTTATTAGAGCGTAAGGTGTGTTTTTGACGTGTGCATTATATTCTTAGTTCTGGTTATGCTATGTTAGCTTTATTTGTGTGAAAACTTTGTTACGTGTTATAGCAATATATTCGTTGATCAGTATGTAATTACGGTTATTTTCTAATAAATTTTTGTAAATGTTACTATGTTATGTAAATTAGCAATGATATGTAGAGATATGTTTGAGAAAGTGGCGAATAGGTTATGTTTTTCTATGCTATTTAGTGTTACTTTACTGTTGTTATGTGGGGAACTTTGTAAATGTTAGCAGTTTATTCAATGCATATAGGTATTTAGGTTTGTCGTTGACATTTATTCGTAAGTTCAGGTTGATGCTATGTTTGGCTTTATTGATGTGAAAACTTTTGTTACGTTAGATATATTCATTGATCAGTATGATAAATAGACAAGGTTGTAATAAAATTTTTGTTAAATATTACTATGTTAATGTAAAAGACTATCCATGATATGTTAGAAAAAGTGTGAGTAGGTTACGATCTGCGCTCAATGTTAGTTTCTTTACTGTTGTTAAGTATGGAACTTTGTTAATTTTAGCAGTTTATTCGTGCTTAAAGCGTGTTAGGTTTGTCATTGTACATTATATTCTTAGTTCAGATTATGACATGTTAGCATTATTGAATTTGAAAACTTTGTCGCTTAGCATATCCGTTGGTACGTAAAAAGAACTTATTTCTATGTTATGTTTATCTAAAATGACACTCGAAATATGACTTGAATCAATAGATCAATAGATCAATAACTCAACAGATCAGAGTTTGGAGGGGAAAGGGAAGGGGTTGATTGATTTACTGATTTACTGCTTTTAGGTATGTAAAAACTCATTTTTTTAAGTTATAAACATGAAAAAAAAAATATATACATTTTTTTCTTAATTTTTTTTAATTTTTTTATAATTTTTATTTTTTATTTTTTTTTTTTATTTTTATTTTTTTTATTTTCTTTAAATTTTTTTTATCGCTGTTACATTCTAAGAAAGGTGTATACCAAATTTCATCGTTCTATGTCAATATTCAAAGTTTTGGGGCACAACCCCATCACCTAGGGCGCTTGGTGTCATTTTACCTCTTCTGTATCAATGTTACATTATAAGAAGGCTGTATGCCAAGTTTCATCGTTCTATGTTAATATTCAATGTTTTAGGGCACAGCCCCATCACCTAGAGGGCGCGGTGTCATTTTACATCTTCTGTATAGTTGTTACATTATAAGAAGGCTGTATACCAAGTTTCATCGTTCTATGTCAATATTCAAAGTTTTGGGGCACAGCCCCATCACCTAAGGGGCATAATGTCATTTTACCTCTTCTGTATTGTGGATACATTATAAGGTTGTGTACCAAGTTTCATCGTTCTATGTCAATATTCAAAGTTTTGGGACACAGCCCCATCACCTAGGGGCGTGGTCTCATTTTACCTCTTCGGT
>JABUQX010040643.1:12500-15000 GCA_015478945.1 Trachelipus rathkii
AAAAAGCACAGCTGCTTGCAGCTGTGGCTTTTTTCACAAGTTTCACAATTTAGAAAGTGAGGCAGAATAAGTTGAACAGGGGATGACGGTTTGAGTGATTGACTCAAAATGTTTTAAGACTGCTTCGATCCCTAGAAACTTTTACAAATTCCCGCCTAGAATAGAACAATGGTGTTGTGTGAACTTTATTAAGAAAAAAGAAACGCAGAAGGAAAAAGAGAATTCCACTGACAAGAAGTAATTAAAAAAATGGATCCGGTTTTACATTGAATAAGCCTCGAGTTGTCGGTTTCGAAACAAAATTAATGTGAAGATACCACAGTTTTTGTGCTACAAAGGTCGTCGTAAAGGTGGAAAGTGAATGGTCAATTTCCAAGAGCTCTTACTGTTATAGTACCTACAGTCCTACATAAAGAAATAGGGCACCACATTGCCATCATAGGTAAAGAGTCTGTGGAGTTGAGAACAAAGGAGATTTTTGTAATCTTACTTGGACCCAGTATGTTAAACATTCTACCATACGGGGGGATTAAAACCTTTTTAGTTGTAATAACTGGAACGGGAAAACAATATTACATCCTAAGCAGAATTCCTTGGATGTGTCGATCACTACTGCACAAGACTTCCCACAGTACTGGAGGGCAGAGGGCCATACAAAAGGATATTATCAGTTGAAATTGAACTTCGAATGTCTTAATGACGATTAGACGGAAGAGAATGGTTTCAAGATGATCTAGAAATGAATACGAAATAAATCTATCTATTCAAAGTCTTAACACAAAATTACACATGTGAGAGCCGTAGGAGTGAAGCCTATAAGGTTTTAATGTCTACACTATTTCGAAATCAGTTGTACATACCCGTGTTTCTAGCACTAAGGAAATGGGTTAGTATTAAAGGACAGAGAATTTAGTAAACCAGAACAGAATACTGCTCAGAAGCATTTTCACAAAACGCGGGTGGTGATATCACCTGGGGTCCGGTTACCTTAAAAACGTTCATTAATATCATGATTTAATACCTAAAAATTCGCAATCTAAAGACAAGGGGCACACATGACCTTAATTCGGTTTGGGTGTGTTTGTCTGCATTCACGAATGAAAGAGAAATCATTGAGGGAGGAGTCTAAAAGAAATTGGAGAGAGAGAGAGAGAGAGAGAGAGCTTTAAAGTGTATTGACGAGTGGTTGATAATGAGGGTTTGTAATTTCCATTTTTTATGTAATTTTAATTTCATTTTGCAGTTTAGAATTTCGAAATAAATGTATTATTATAGATGAGCAATTAATTGAATACAAGGTACGTCTTTATATAATAATAATAATAATAATAATAATAATAATAATAATAATAATAATAATAATAATAATAATAATAATAATAATAATAATAATAATAATAATAATAATAATAATATTTTTCTGACACGTTATTGTATATGTTTAATTTTCTTTATTTTTGACTACAATGTATATAACCTTTGTCTTATCTCTGATTATTCTTGAGCACTCTACAAGGACATTCGTTATCTTTTCTTTATTCATTATTCATTCATTAGCATGACCCTCATTTTTCTATATCCAGCTATTTATTGTTTAAACAAATTACTATTTTGTTTTCTTCCTAATTCCTTTTCTTAATTCTCATCCTTTAATTTAGTTGTTTATCAGATAACACTTTTTCAAATTCACTTTCAACTTTTTCTTCCTTTATTATTTACTTTCGCATCTTATTACTAAAATCTTTGTTTTTATTCCTGTACTTATTTTTCATTTTTCTGACATGTTCACAAGTGTGAGGCCTGTATCGCGAAGGCCTTCAAACAAAATCTGTGAAAAAAATTAATTTGGTTTGAATTACTTGAAAAAAAAAAATTATGATGAAAATGAAAATCATGTTTTCTTTATTATAAAGATACTTCAATAAAATATGCCGATTTGGCGTCATGCTCAATATTTGTAACTATTTGAATAGTTTTCACAACACGTGCATGCAGGAAATGCACAAAATTATATATAATATTATATATATATATATATAGGTATATTATATATATAACTATATATATATTATATAATATATATATATATATATAATATGCAAAAGTACAGTTTATGTTCAGTTAGAAACAGTAGAAAATTCTGCGGGATCGTTCGCCACTTTTTCGCTTACCAGTTGTCTTTGATATATATATATATATTGTTTATTAAAATAATTTAAAATAACGAAACACAAAACTCACCATTTAGATATTCAAGTTGTCAGGGTCTCTGCCTCTAGGTGGACTACGGGGGGATTTCGTCTCCCTTCTGTCCCCCATCGGCCCTGAGCCTTTACTGGAATATATGTTTTTAGGGGGTACGCGAAAAAAAAGAGCGGTCGATTTTCCGGCAGAACATTTTCTACTGTTAATTTTTCTCCTGAACAGAAACTAGACTTTTGCCTATATATTATATATTAATATATATATATATATATATCATATATATATATATATATAT
>JABUQX010040643.1:20000-29726 GCA_015478945.1 Trachelipus rathkii
TATATATATTATATATATATATATATCTATATATATTATAATTATATATATATAATAATATATATATATATATATATATATAGTATATATAAATATATATATATATATTATATATATATATATGATTGTGTGTTCATGTGTATCTTTAAGTATTTAATGTATGTGTGTATTGCATATTTTTTTTTTCATATTTACTTTTATGAAAAACCACGATAGCTTAGTGGTAGGAGGCATCGCCAAAATAGCAGCGAGGGATCCAGGTTCGCGAACTGGTCGGGTGGACGAATGTAGCTATTCTCTCCTTGGCTTTGGCTTGACCTGCTCGGACGTTAATTCAGCACACCCCTCCTAGATTAGCGCTCTGCCCGTGGCGGTGGTGTTTAATATATAATATATATATATATATATATAATATATATATACTATATATATATATTATATATATATCTATATATATATATATATATATATATATTATATATATATATATATATATATATATATATATATATATATATATATTTGCAGACAGCATGTGATTTCTGAATTCAATATTTTTTGGTTCTCTGCTGACTGTAGTTTGAATATGATTTCTTGAATATCAAATACGGTATCCCTGTCTATATATATACTATATATATATATATATATCTATATATATATATAATATATTATATATAATTATATATATATATATATTTATATATATTATATTCCTCCCGTGTTTTTTTTATCTCAAGAAGGAATTAAAAGGGATAAATGCCAATGTGCTTCAACTTTATTGCATCTGAATCAGAATCGGGAAACCATTCCGTAATTCCACGCCTGAAATGAAATTAACAAATAAAGCTATATTAGTTGGAGAACCTAAGATGTGGAAATGTGCTTAAATATAACATGTAAAACAAAAAGAAAATTAGGGCTGAAAACGTTTCTCCAAACAAAAATGTAAAATGTTCTTAAATACCACATGAGTAATAAATAGATGTTTAAAAAATATATACCAAAAAATTATTCAAAAATTAATATATAAAAAAAAAAAAAAAAAATTTTTAAATCTTTCCCCCAAAAATGAAAAAGGTAAGGTGCATAAAGTAAAGGAATACAAAAAAATATAATATACATGCTGTATTTTAAATAAAAAAAAAAAGGAAAAAGTTTTCTTTTGAAGTGCTAAGTTCACAATGGGAAAATAAGAGAAAGAAAATTGGAAAGTGTGGGTGTTAGAATAGTGGCAAACTTCATTACAGATGACTGAAACATGAAGTTTTTAAATTCCCCCCCCCCCAAAATTTTTTTTTTCTTTGACGTGCTATGTTCATAGTGGTTAAATAAGAAAAAAATGGAAAATGTGGGTGTTAGAATGGTGGCAAACTTCTTTAAAGATACCTGTAACATGCAGTGTTTTTAAATTCAAAAAAAAAAAAAAACTTTTCTTTTGATGTGCTATGTTCAAAATGTTAAAATATTTTTTTTTTATTAGAAAGAGGAGATGTTAAAAAATTAGAAAAGTGTATTGCTTAGAATTATAGTATGGCTTCCGCAACTTTCAGAGGTGACATGCAACATTCGAGCCAATATATTTTCCTTCAAACCAATCATTCCTGAACGCATTATCCGTAGTACTAAAGTGCTATGAATGAAACATTTAAAATTAGGTATAAATTTAAAAAAAAAATAAGCAGAACGTTCATTTGGCAGGAGGATGAAAACGCATTTTAAATTTATGTACATATAACAAAACATTTTTAATGTAATAAGAAAAAAAGCTAAAAAGGTTTAACTATGAATGAAACATTTAAAATTAAGTATAAATAGAAAAATAAAAATCAAAACGTTCGTTTGGCAGGAAAATGAAAACGCATTTTAAATTCTGTGTACACATAACAAAACATTTTTAATGTAATAAGAAAAAACTAAAAAGGTTTAACTATGAATGAAACATTTAAAATTAAGTATTTTTTGAAAAATAAAAATCAAAACGTTCGTTTGGCAGGAAAATGAAAACGCATTTTAAATTCTGTGTACACATAACAAAACATTTTAAATGTAATAAGAAAAACTAAAAAGGTTTAACTATATTATATATCCGGAGACTTCGATCAGCTTCGGACATTGCCAGACGTATGATGCAAAAGAAATTAATTATAGAGAAACGAAAAGCTAGGCTTTTCAGAGTAATTTTTATTATTATTATTATTATTATTATTATTATTATTATTATTATTATTATTATTATTATTATTATTATTATTATTATTATTATTATTATTATTATATTATTTAGACTTTCGCTCTAAGGCTTGGTTCAATCCGGCGTGTTACACCACATTTTGCCCCAGGCGCACGCATGCATATTAAAAAAATATAGCTTACAAAATATTTAAACGTTAGAAGAAAAAGGAAGGTACTCAGCATTTCTTTATAAATCACTTTGATATATATGGCACGAAAAAATGAAAATGGATTACAAAGATTATTTATCACTTTCACCAAAATTAGTCCACAAAATTCTAAAACTGCCTTACACATTCCATTAAAACGACAACTCAGTTTTCTACTCATCTATAGTGCTGGACGGGATCGAAATGGTTTAATAATCATGAAAATATTCGAAGTTAATTCTTTTAAAAGAAATAAGATGGTATGCATAAAGGATTATGAAGAGTTCGTACCTTGTTCCAAAAAAGAATAAATTTTCTTGTTATTAAGATTTAAAAAAAAAAGTTAGAAAACTAGTGACGAATTTATTCTAAATATTTTAACGTAAATTATGAAAAACCAAATGATAAAAAAAATTGAGGAACTTTGTACGAGAACATCGAAATGCCGTCTCTCTTATTATCGAAAAATTGGAAAAACTTAAGGAAAATGGAATGAGCAACCTCGATGAATTAGTTTAAAAAGGAACAGACATCGATATATAATAGAGGTGGTACTCTGAAAATTAGCTTATTTATTTTAAAAAAATCGAAATATCGAAGGTGGAATTATTGGCTGGGGCATAGCCTCAGGCGTCAGCCAGCTGCTATTTTCGGAACGCCTCTATTGTATTGTATTTATTTACTGAAAACATTTAAAACTGCTAAGAAAATCATTTGAATATGATTTTGTTAATTAAAATTAAGCTAGTAACGATATTTTATATATGTAAGGGATTAGTTAATTTAGTGAGGACCATTAAGAAGATCAGAAAAAATGCTGAAAAATATCGCCATGTGTTTCTAATAAAAACCACGTGGTTTTGTTTTTCCTTTCTTAAAAGGGAAAAAATAAATTATTAACCTTACTGATAGTCTATAAAATTGGTTTTGGTGATGTTTGATATTATAAATAGAAAAATAGTTGTTTGTGGGGATATTCAATATTAGTAATCCAAAAATGTTTAAAGATAAGAAAAAAACAAGAAAAAAAATGCAAGAGAATGGGAAAAAAATCGAGATTTTAGATTTGCATTGTTATGATAAATTCTAATGAAAAATTAAGATTAAAGAACATTTATAGAAATCTAATTAAAATGTCTTTCTTACTTTAATTAGAGAATTAATTTCCGACGTAGTGGGATATATATATATATATATATATATATATATATATATATATATATATATATATATATATATATATATATTATATATATATATATATTATATAAATATATTAATTATATATATATAATATATATATATATATATATATATATATATATATATATATATATATTTCTCCTTTTTTTTTTTTTGTAGGATTAAAAGATCAAAGCTCTTGTTAAAACAACGTTTAATATCGCATATCAGAAGAAATGATTAAATCCCAATACTCCACGCCTGGGGTAAATGAAAAAAAAATACATAAGTATTAGATCTCAAAGCGTGAAATAAAAAAAAATTAATAATAAATAAATCATTATGCCCAAAATTATAAAACATTTATTAAAATTGCAAAATCAATATGTTAAAAAAAAACAGAACATAAATTAAAACATTTCCCAAAAAGACTAAAAAGGTAGGGGAAAGTAAAGAAATACGAAGAAATATAAAATGCCTGCCGAGTTTAAGACTATGTTAAAATGGTAAAATAAGGCAAAGGTGGTTGTTAGAAAAAAATGCGTTAAAGTTAACTCTATAGTACCGTACAGCTTAAGAATGAAAACCAAAAATACGGTGAAATTATTGCTCCAAATTTACAGTGCCGCTTAAAGAAAATTACGAGAAAATTAACTCAAAGGCTACCATGCATCTAAAATGAAAAGAATACGGTAAAATTAGGGTCAGATCTACCATGCCTATTGAAACGAAACTAATATGAAAATAAGCACGAAAGTCTACAGGGCTGCTTAAAATAAAGATTGCGATACCATAGGATCTAATATACAAAGCTGTTAATCAGGTCTGCCATGCAGTAAAAATACGATTAAATTTTAAGCGAGATATTTCAAAAGTAAGATGCGTGAAAATTTAAAAAAATTATTATAATAATTATTATTACAATAATTATAATATATTATTATTATTGTTAGTATCATTATTTCAATAAAAATTATTATTTTTTTTTTTATTATATTATAATCATTATAATCATTATAACTATTGTAATTATTTTTATTATTAGAATTAATATTAAAATTATTATTATAATTATTATTGATTAAAACTTCCATTATAATCACCACTAATAATACTAGTATCGATATTAATTTAAATATAATTTTTATTAGTATTTGTTGTAAATATTAAAAATTTTATTTTTATTATGATTTTAATTAAAATAATTATTATTATTATTATTATGATTAAAATTTTTATTATAATTATCATTAGTAGTACTAGTATCGATATAATTTTTAATATAATTATTTTTTTTTTAATTATTATTGCTATTATAATTTTTGTCATTAAAAAAAATATTATCACTATAATACTTATTATTATTATAATTATTATTAAAATTATTTTTATAAAATTAGTTATTAATTATATTATTCTTATTTTTATTAAAATTATTATTTTAATTATTATTATTATTATTAATATTATTTTTATTAAAATTATTATCTTAATTATTAATGTTATCAATATTAATATTATTTTTATTAAAATTATTATTTTAATTATTATTATTAATATTATTATTAAAATTATTATTGTTAATATTTTTATTAATCTTAATTTTAATATGAATATTGTTATTATTATTACAACTATTATTATGATGATTATAATCATTAAAATTAATAAGATATTTATTATTATTATTAGAATTTTAATTTGTTATTAAAATTAATATAAAAATTTATATTAATTTTATTAATATTCTCATTGTTAGTATTCGTCATTAATGTTACCGTTAATATAGTTATTATTATTCATGCTTGTTTCTACATAAATTAGGTCTAAACTGCCTGAGGGTAACTTACAACGCTTGGTCATGCTATTTTATTTCATGCAAAATAAGAAAAAAAATTAAAAATAAGAATGGCTTACCAAAAATTAAAATTCGGAGGAAAAAACGGTACCGGAAAAGTAATTTCCTTTATTTTTATAATTTTTAATTTTTTTATTATTAGATTCTTAACACTTTTTTGTTCTCTTTTTTTTTCAAAATTGAATTCTCACGATAAAAACTGTCCTTCGCTAATCACCTCAGAACGTCAACTCCGCATTTTAAAATTGTCGAGTGGAAAGAGATCAAAGAGACTGAACGAAAGTCCATGCAAAATGCTATCCTATTTATTTTTTCTATTTTCTATAATTGATAAAATTTTCGGTTTAAAATCATTAAAATAGTTAAAAAAAAATTTGGAATATTAATATGTGACTACAGTTAAGCTTAATTACGTGTTAAAAATGATAAAATAAATTAATGAATAAAATGAGCGAAACTTCCCAAAATTCTTCGTTTACACGTGTATAAAGATTGGGAACTTTTCAAGTTGGCTTTCCAATTTTCTTTTTCTAAAACTTTTAAAACTTTTTCAAATGTACTTTTTGTTATTGATTAAATTATTATTATTTTTTTTTGGTCGGATTTTGACTTTTAATGAATCTTATATACATCTTTAATAAATAATTTGTTGTCTGCAAGAGAAGTGAACCAGTTGGGAACCTCCGTTCTTTCAGCCTATAAACTCCATTCATTCTTTCAGCCTTTAAAAAAAATGATTGTTTGTAATCTCTTAATATTCTTTTAGAGTTCGTTTGATTTATTAAGGAATAAGTTTAATGAATTCGTTTTTATATAACGAGCAAAACGGTATATAAATGAAACAAATCCAATGAAAATTGAGTTAGAAAATTAAAAAAAAGAAAATATTGAAAATAGAATTGTTGGCTTTTTCGGGCGGCTTATGTTATTGTATCGTACTTACACGTGGATTTGAAAAATCGAAAATGAGAGAATGTGTGAGCATTTGAATTAAAAATTATTTAACTATTTTTAATGAAAAAGGTATCTTTGCAATTGAATGAATATGATGTTGCAAAATAGACTCGGCTCGTAGAAAAAAAAATGAATATGCTTATCAAATGAATTATCTTATTTTCGATGTTAGAGTACTGGGATCGATGTAAATGAAATTTTAAATTTGGATAAGGATAATGTTACTTTTAAATTGTCGAATGAATGTGAGAATTGAGGTTTGGTAATGTATTTTCAAAAGTTATGCTATGATAAGTTTCTTGATGATTATATTGTTGGTATTTAAGATATAAAATAAGTGAGCAATATTGAACTTGATTGTGTTGTTAATATTTAAGTTGCAAAATAAATGAAGAATATTAAACTGATTATGTTGTTGGTATTTAAGATATAATTCAACTAGTTCATAAAGTTTTTAATTGATGTTTCTTTGTCTTTAAAAATTTTCTGGTTTTAATTTTTAATTTACATCTTTAGAAATGTTGGAGATAGTTTCTTGAAAATAATGTCTTTGATGGTGTTTGTTTCAAAGATGTTATTATATTTCACATCTGTTTTCAAATATGTGATGTTCCCCTGGGGGAGAAAAAAAAAGAAAGAAAATTTTTAAGTTGGTGGGGGAGGTCGTGGAGGTGGATGACCTCTACCTGCAGGAAAAGTTTGTTTAGGAGGTAAAATATATTCTCTTTGTCCTCTCATAATAGTAGCAGGTTGTTGTCTGTTTCGTAATTGCATGGGGTGTGGGATGTCAGGGTTTCTAAATGTTAAGGAAGGTCTGTAGGATGGATCATTTACCCTGGTGTCTGGAGGGGTGGGGGGAGATATTTCTGCTAAAGTAGGGGGTTGTGGTTGGACTGTTTCTTGAGAAGGAGCTCTAGGGGGTAAGGTTGGAGGTTCGTCTAAGGAAAATCTAGGAAGGAGTGGTGGTGGTGGTGGTGGTGATGTAAGTCTTTGTAAGGGTTGTAATTTCTAAGGTAAATTTGAAATTTTTATAGGTGAATCTTATATGTGCAATGGGAGGATGCTTCATGGGAAGTGGGTTCTTCCGGTGGTATTTGTTGTCTTGTTAGCAAATGGGGTGTGTATGGTGTTGGAATTTGTTCTGTGATGTAAGTTTCTAATGTGGGAATAACTGTCTTTGTTGTAAATTTTGTCGGTGTAGTGAAGGAATGTGTAAAGTAGTTGTTGGTGTAGTCGGTGGTTGACTTTGTGGTTGTTGTTGGGTTTGTTTGGGAATATTGGTGTTGCGTGGAGCGTAATACTGGTACTGTGGTATGTTTCGTATTGGTTGTTGGGGTATTGTAATTTGTTGAATTTGTTTTGGAGGAGGTCTTGTTTTTGTATGTAGGTCGCCGTGGGGTTGTTGTTGGGGAAGGGGTTGGAAATTATTTGTAACTTTAGATATTTTTACGTTATCCTGTGGGCAATGAAAGATTTTGAAGAGTCAAAATATTGAAGTAACAGTTTGTTATAAAGAACAAACTGCTGGATTCTGTAAGGACCTCTCCATTTCAGGGCAAGTTTAGAGGATTGTTTAGGCTTTAGGACGTTCAAGATGTGAACTAAATCGACTATTTTCATTTGGATAGTACAAGATTTTGGTAGTTGTTTCAGGATTTGTTTTTCAGTTTCTGCTTGTAAATGTTCACGAGCTTGGTCTCTAATTAAGTGGGCTCGCTCGGCTATTTCATCAACATAATCATTTATGTACTTACGGGGTGGTTGTGTAGAAGTGAATAGTTTGGAAGGTCCCAAGGGAGACGTTTATTGTAAGTGTAAAGGAGGAAATGTGGGGAAGTACCGATGGCGGAATGATAGGTTGAGTTTATGGAAGTTTGTGTGAATGGAATGTATTGACCCCAGTCATTATGATTGGTGTTTACATAGTGTCTAGATAATTGCTTATCTTTATGATTTTCTTTTTCAACCCAATGCATTACTCTGGGTGTGTCGCACAACTATGTTAACTGCCTTAATATCGCCATTGGGCACATTTTCTCTTTAAAAAAGTTGGGAGGTTCAGCTCCGGTGCCCTATCGAAATAATTACCTCTGGGATAGAGGCGACAGATTAACGCTCTCTAGGTAGCCTGTGCAATGTCCTTTGGTAGTATGGTTGTTTTTAGGGGGCAAGTTCAACATAACCTAGTAAGAGAGTCCTTTTCATGCAAAGGATATATTTACATTGTGTAATTTTGCATTGTGGTAAACGGTCCTTAAATGTCTGGTGGAACTCTGGCAAAAAGGGTTCAATAGCGGAGGGGGTTATGCTTTTTGGGGGCATTTCTTTGGGAGTATTACCTTTGAGTTTTTGGCAGGAGGACTGAAAGTACAATAAATCATTTGTAGCTGTTTAGTTTGGGGAAAATGTAACGTTCTCGAATTCTAAATTCGGGTTCTCTGCGTTCGCAGTGTCTCGCTGTAAGGAGGCATGGGAAGTGGTTCGATGACGAGTGGATTAATGTGTCTGGTACTTGGATAAGGAAACGTCCAGACTGTGTTGCATAATGCAAAATGTCATCGATTAGAACGTGGGGGTATGTGTCAGCAAGAGTGTCTTGTTCGGAAAGAGGTTTGTTATGAGAGATGATGGGTTTTGCATATTCATAGAGGGTTTTAAGGCGTTTACATGTCTTTTGTTTTCATTTACAATATTCTTCTTTAAGTCAAATGGATAGTTCCAAGTAGGAGTACGGTATTTTGTGCAAAAGAATAAGAACAAGGAGGAGGAGATGTTCTTACTTAAATAGTCCAGCGAAAATAATATTTAGTTTGCCTTGTTTGTAAATAATGTTGGATTAAAATGGGCTATGAATAAATTCCATCTTTCTAAACTTCCGGTAAGCTGCTTATGGCGTAATGAGGTGAATCAACGGTTGGTTATCCGTGATAATTGTAAGCGGATAACCGAATACCGTAATTTTTGAACTTTTGCAAAGCAAAGACTATGGCCAATGCTTCTTGTTCGATATTTTTGTAGTTACACTTTCGGAATTTGTTTAGTGCTCGGGAGATGAAGGATAATGCCTTTTCCCTTTGCCATTACTCGTACTAATTTGTATGGACCGCACCGGAGCCTAGGTTTAGAGCACGGTGTTGAATCATAAAATTCCTTGGAGTAATCAGGGAATCTTAATTGGGGTTGGAGTAACAACTTATCTTTTAGGATAAGAAAAGCTCTTTGTTGCTCCGGTCCCCAGAAAAATGTTGCATTCTTTTGTAGCAATTTTGTTATCGGTTTGGCAAGGACGGAGTAGGAATCTATCAAGTGATTAAAGTAGTTCAGGAAACCAAGCAAAGATCTGGTTTC
>JABUQX010040644.1:0-7500 GCA_015478945.1 Trachelipus rathkii
GAGAGATAAAAGTTATTCGATTTCTGGAACAATGAAGTAAATTTTGAAACAGATACGAATAGAGTAAACTCTTTTAATATAAGTAGACGTTAAGAGGCTTAAAGATAATGAAAAAATATACCATTTTTTTAACTTAGTCATTGAAATCTATTAATATTTCACTTGATTTATTGATTATATTTCATCTTGTTATTATATTGATACCAAAAATAATTCTGAGTGCTAAATGAGCCGGATCCAATAAATTTTAACTACAAAAAATAATTATTTAATATTCGTACTTTTTTACGCATCGTACGTTTGAGCGCGACAGAGGAGTCAGGGATTTTTCGGTATGCAAAATCTTGCCGAAAAAAGAGAAAGTATGTTAGTGGAAAATTTCATTTAGTTGTCGAAATTTACTGCTCCGTCGATCTATTGGTTATTTTGAGTTTTCTGCATCATTCGATCGCATAAGTTAGGTTGCGTTTGTTGACTTAAATTCATGTTATGATATGTTTTTGTTATGTTACACAGATAAATTAATATTATATATATTATATAATATATATATATATATTATTATATATATATATATATAATATTATATTATTATATATATATATTATATATATATATCTATATATATAATATATTTTTATTATATAATATATATATATATTATATATTTATAATTATATATATATATATATTATATATAATTATATATTATTAATATTATATATATAATATATATGGGCTATCATAGGTAAAATTTTACTTTTGCATCGCACTTATTTTTTTAGTTCAATTTCGGATATTTGTTGGGTTCGATTTAAAATCGAAAATCGATACTTCGTTATATCGATACATGGAATCGATATTTGGTAATATGATACATAGTATATAATTATTATATCTATATTATATATATATAATATATATATATATATTATATATATTAATATTATATATATATATATTATATCTATATATATATTATATTTTATTTATATTTATATTTATATTTATATTTTATTTAGTATTTATATTTATATTTATATTTATATTATATTTATATTTATATTTATATTTAATTATATTATATATTTATTATATAAATATATTTATAAATATATATATTTATATAGTAATATTATATATATATATATATATATATATATATATTATTATATTATATAGAGTAGGGAAATCTGTCCTATCCTTAAAAAACTTTATTATAACTAAATTAAAGCCCTAAAGTAGCCCTACCATTTATTGATCCACTGAGCCGTAAACTAAGACTAACTTTTACTGATGATCCTTTTAGTAAGCTGCTGGAAGGTATATATATATATATATATTATATATAATATATATATATATATATATATATAATATATAATATATAAATATATATAATATATATATATTATTATATATATATATATATATAATATATATATATAATATATAAGTAGTAAGGAGTGGGAAACTGACGGCCAAGGTCACGTCCAAGGTCACGGCCGGAATGTTGCATGCAATGTTGCATAATGTTGCAGCAACATTTTGCAACATTGGTTTTTCAAGCTTTGAACGTGTCAAGGTTAGCGGGTTTTTAAGGTCGTGAGACGGAAATTTAAGGTCTGAAGACGATTTCGAGGTTTTGAGCCTGAACTCAAGATTTTAATAACCCCAGAAGGGGGCGGAGCCCCCAAAGGGGGTTTTTGGTTTCTAGAAGGTTTTAAATGATGCGATAGATCATTTTTGATGGTTCAATCGATTTATCGTGATCGATAACCCCTAAATCGATCTTTAAATCGTCTTTCTACGTGCATCTGGTTGGATTTAAAATGGAAATATATTCGCCCAGAAAATAATTAAATATTTAACGTTCGATTAATTCGCTGTAGTAAGTTGGCCCACCTGCGCGGGCCCACCCTTTTCGATATGAAGGAATAGAGATTAGTTTTAAACTTGTATATGGTGATTGTTGTTGATAAACTGATCACATGACGATTTTGGTGACCGTAGGTAACTAAGGGGTGCTGCCCCTTAGCGCCAAGGTCAAATTTGTCCTGAAACCCTGTTAGGCTAACGTATCGGAAGTTGAAATTTTTGAATGTGAGTATATTGATGAGTATTCGTCGGCCCGAGATTACGGTCCACTCGCGTCCCCGTAAGGGGGGACGCTGCCCACAAAAATAATAATTGATCGTAGAAGACTGGACACTGGAGATAAGGGTAGAGGATTCGCAGTCGAGAGGAGACGTAGTTGGAGTCGGATTCGGCATCGGAGTCAGGACCCACGGAGTGGGGTCTCAGTTTGAAAAAAAGAAGAAGAAAATGCATGAATGCAAAACAGGGGAAGAAGAAAGGAAAGGAAGAATGAGGAAGGAGGAGGGAAGGAGGAAGAAGAAGAATGAAGAATGAGGAGGAGTAGGAGAAGGATTCAGAGTTGATAGTGGCATCGGTGTTGGAGCCGGTGCGGTGCCGAGTTAATTAACAGCCGTATAACAACATGTTGGTGTCTTCTATATGTTATCGAGTCTGTAGTTTCGAATAATGGTTTCAGACATCGAGAAATAAATAAAATATAACATAAATAAATAAATAAATAATTTTTTTACCTTATTAATGTTATAATTACAAATTTACGTTTTTACATAGCTAAAGCAGTGAATCAGTAAATCAACCACCCATCCCTCACTCCTGACAGTTGTGATCTATTGATCTATTGATCTATTGATCTATTGATTAAGGTCAAATTTTTTACTAAAATTGTCATGTTTTACATACCCTAAATCGTAAATCAGTATTCAAACCACATGCCAGCCACTGCCGGTCCAATATGAATCTATTATACTATTGATCTATTGATGTATTGATTAAGGGTC
Organism: Trachelipus rathkii; assembly: GCA_015478945.1. Lineage (NCBI taxonomy): Eukaryota > Metazoa > Arthropoda > Malacostraca > Isopoda > Trachelipodidae > Trachelipus > Trachelipus rathkii. The sequence goes on from JABUQX010040644.1 coordinate 2,877, forward strand.
AAATTTTTTACTAAAATTATCAGGTTTTACTACCCTAAATCAGTAAGTGCAGTAAATCAACCAACCTACACTTCTGTCCAATCATGATCTATTGATTAAGGTCAAATTGTTAAGTCAAATTTTTACTAAAAATTGTAACGTTTTAATACACTAAATCAGTAAATCAAACTCCTACCCCCCTGTCCAATCATGATCTATTTGATCTATTGATCTATTGATTTAAGCACATTTTTACTAAAAATGTACGTTTTACATACGCCTAAATCAGTAATAGTAATCATACTACAATCTCGCCACGCCTCTGTTCATCCTTGATCATATTGATCTAACTGATCAAGTCATTTGGAGTATCATTTTTATTGATCTATAATAAACGTAAACATTTCGAGCAGCACGTTCTAGTGTATAACTCGATTATGAGAATTCATGTGGACTATAGCTACGTAACAAAGTTTTCACATTAATAAGATTGACTTAAGCATCATCTGAGTAAGAAAATAATGTGCAGAAAAGATTCTACCTGGTATACATTCCCATGAAGCAGTCATACATTCACAAAGTCTCTTAAAAACAGTAAGTAACTAACATTACATCCAAGTTACTTATGTTCACACTTTTTTTTTTCAATGCATATTCTTTATACATGACCTACCTCAACCCACAACCCACAACCCACAACCCACAACACACAACACACAACACACACACACACACCACAAACTCACATACACATACGACTAGACACACCAACATCGTAAATTTTTAAGTATATCATGAAAAGTATAAATGTTTTAGTCAAACAAAAAGTTTAAAGAAATAAAATAAAAATAAAAAAATAGAAAAAAAAATTAAAATTACAAACAAATAAAAAAATTTAAAATTAAAATAAAAAAAATTAAACAAGTATTATGTAGAAATTAAAGTTAGAAATAAAAATTAAAAAAATTAAAATTAAAAAAGTTAAGATAAAAAAATTAAAAGTTATAATGCAAATAACAACTTAACAAAAAAATAATTTGAAATAATTAATTTAATAAAATAAAAAATGAAAAAAATAAAAAATTAAAAAAATAAAAATAAAACAACAATTAAACATAAAAATAAGTTTTAGAAAAATAAATTAAAATGAAAAATAAAAATCAAAAATTAAAATTATAAATTAAAAAAAAGTATAAATGTAAATAAAAACTTATAAGAAAATTAGTAAAGCAGTATATGCATGTTTCAACTTTAGAAAAAAAAATCCTATTGTTACGTTTCTGAACAAGAAAATATTCGAAAATATTTACACATCTCTTTGATGCACTATAAACGATAATATATATATTAGCTCGTTGCAGTAGGTCTTCTAGGTGATTTGATGCATATAATGAATGTCTGTGAGATAGGGTGCTGTCAGACCGAATCAGTTTGTTGAACAGTAGTAAATGCACTAAGAATTAAATGACACACTCACAACATACACATACACACAACACAACACACCCACACACAACACAACATCACACACCACACATACCAAAATTAAAAAGTTTAAAAATTAAAATAAAAAAAAAATTATAGTAATAAATAAAAAATAAATGAAATAAAAATTCTATAAAATTTAATTAAAAAAAAAAAAAAACTAGAAAAATTAAATAAAAAAATTAACAAAGTATAAATAAAATAAAGTTAGAAAATTAAAAAAATAAAAAAATAAAAAAATATAAAATTAAAATAAAAAATTAACATAATTTAATAAATGCAAAATAAAACTTACCAAAAAAAAAAAAAATTAAAGTTAGAGCATAAGATAGTAAAAACAAGAAATATAACATGAAAACATACATAAAAAATAACAAAAAAAAATAAAAAAAAAAAAAATAAAGTTAGAAAAATAAATTAAAAATAAAAAATAAAAAATAAAAATTATAAAATAATAAATTAAACACAAAGTATAATGTAAATAAAAACATAAAATAATAGTAAACAGTAATATGATGCTTCAACTTAGAGAGAACAAATTATATTAGTTAACGTTTTAAAAAGAAAATGAGATTTGAAATATAAATGTTAGTCTTCAACATTTGGAAAAACGGTTTATCTTTGCAATGCAATGCGATTGACGATATGTACATGTTAGAACAGAATCAGTTATGTGAAAAGTAATGATATGAACTAAGAATAAATGACACACTCACACACACACCAGCACACACGACACACACACACACAAAAATTAAAAGCCCGAGGGCTGGGCTTACCCCTCCTTCGGAGGGGTAAAGGCCGCTTACACCCTTCGGGGTGATCCCCTCGCAGGATTCACCCTTTCAAGGGGCGCATCCCTGGGTTTTTTCTCACGGAGGTAATGTGTTGCTTTAGATACTCTTGGGTAATGAAAACTGTTTATTCGTAAGTTAGGGACGTTATGTTAAATATTACTATGAAATGTGGAATTAAAACCAAATGATTTCTTAGAGAAATGATGAGTTTTTGTAAGATATACTGTGTTAACTGACGATGATAGTGTTTAGAAACGCGAGCCTAGGTTAAGTTTTTGTTGAGTAAGTTAGGTTTGCCCTAGACTTTTGCTAATGGTCTAGTTTATTCATAATGTCAATGATGTTATACTCGAAACGAGTGTCACTTTGATGAAGATAGTGTCATTAAGATAAATCTTTGTTAAATGTTACTATGTTAATGTAAATAACAACGTTATGTTAGATATATATGCTTGAAATTGTAATAGAGGTTACGTTTTGTATGATGTGTTAGGTTACTTTGATGTTGTCAAGTGTGGAACTTTGTATGTTAGCAGTTTGTTCGTGCTTAAGGTGGCTTTAGGTTTGTCGTTGTACATTATATTTTTTTAGTTCACTTGATGCTATGTTAGCTTTATTATGTGAAACTTTGTTACGTTTAGCATATATTCTGTGTGTGTGTGTGTGTGTTGTGTGTGTGTGTGTGTGTGTGTGTGTGTGTGTGTGTGTGTGTGTGTGGTTGTGTGTATGTGTGTGTGGTGTGTGTATGTGTGCGTGTCTGTGTGTGTGTGTGTTCCTTACTGTTCACATGAATGATTCTGTTCTAACATGTAAATATCGTCAATTGCATTGCATCTTGCAAGATAACACCGTTTTTCTAAATGTTGAAGACTGACTTTATATTTTTCAATCTCATTTTCTTTTATATAATCGTTACTAATATTTTTTTTCTTAAGTTGAAGCATGCCATATACTGTTTACTATTTTTTTTATAAGTTTTATTTACATTTATACTTTTTTTATTTTATTATTTCATTTTTATTTTTTATTTTTTTATTTTTAAATTTATTTTTTTAACTATTTTTTTTGTTTTTCTTTTTTTATTTATTGTATTTATTTGTTATTGTTTCATTCTTATTTTCTTTTTTATTTTTTATTTAATTTATTTCTTCTAACTTTATTTTTTTTTTTTTGGTTCGTTTTTATTTTGCATTTATACTTTGTGGTTTAATTTTTTTTATGTTAATTTTTTAATTTTTTAATTGTTGTGGCTCTATTTGTTCTAACTTTATTTTACATTTTATGCTTTTTTTAGTATTAATTTTAATTTTGTTTTTTTTTTTTTGTTTTTTTTTTTAATTTTAATTTTTTATTAAAATTTTTTATTTGTTTTATTTTATTTCTGTTTTATTTGCTTTAATTTTTTTTAGTTTGAATTTTTAACTTTTAATTTTTATTGTGTGTGCTGTGTGTTGTGTGTGTGTGTGTGTGTGTGTGTGTTGTGTGGTGTGAAGGTGTTGTGTGTGGTGTGTGTGTGTGTGTGTGTGGTGGTGTGTGTGTGTGTGGTGTGTGTGTGTTGTGTGTGTGTGGGAGTGTGTCATTATATTCTTAGTTCAGTTAACTATTGTCCACACAACTGAATCTATTCTAACATTTAAATATCGTCAATTTCATTGTGCATATTTACAAAGATTAGTATTTTTTCTAAATATTTGAATACTAACATTTATAATTTCAATTCACTTTTTTTTTTTTTACTAAACTAAATATATTTATTTCCTAAGTTTAAACATGCATTTCTGTTTATCTTTTTTTTTTTATAAATTTATTATGCTACATTTTACTTTGTTATATTTTATGATTTTTATTTTTTTATTTTTTCATTATTTTTATTCTTTAATTTTTTTTCTAACTTATATTGTGTGATCTGTTATTTTTTTATTTATTATTTTTTATTGTTATTTTTTAATTTTTTTTTTTTATTTTTTATTTGTTTTTTTTTTGTATCTAGTTTATTTTTTCCATGTTCTTATTTTTTTTAGGCAGTATTATTGGTAAATCACTTTGTGTTTATTTTTTTTTTTATTTTAATTTTTTAATTGTTTTAGTTTTTTTAATTTTTAATTTTTATAACTTTATTTTACATTTATTCTTTTTTAATTTTTCGTTTTTAATTTTTTATTTTTTTTTAAATTTTTTTTTAATTTTAATTTTTTTTTTCTGATTTTTTTTTATTTTTTGATTTTATTTCTTTAAAACTTTTTGTTTTTACTGAAACACATTTTAAATACTTTTCATGTTATATTGTAGGTTTGTTTGTGTGATGTGTGTGTTGTTGTGTGTGTGTGTGTGTGTGTGTGTGTGTTGGTGTGTGTGTGTGTGTG
>JABUQX010040644.1:12500-45167 GCA_015478945.1 Trachelipus rathkii
TTTTTTTTTTGTATTTAAAAGTTTTTGATCCTGCTCATCAGCACTTAATATTTTTTTTTTCTCCTAAGTTGTATAGCATTTCTTCTCTTTATTTTCTTTGTTTACTTTATTTTTTTTTATAATGTTATATTTTAGCGATTTAGACCTGGTTTTTAATTTTTTATTACTTTAATTTTTTATTTTTATTTTTTTTATTTTAAATTATTTTGCAAACTTTAATTTTTTTTATTTTTTTTATTTTTTTTTATTTGTTTATTGTTTCTATTCTATTTTTTTTTATTTTTATTTAATATTGCTTGACTTTATTTGTTCTTTAGGTAAGTTTTATTTTGCATTTTTCTTTGTGTTGAATGTTTTCTTATGTGATTTATTAATTTTTTAATTTTTTAATTTTAACTTTATTTTCATTTATACCTCGTCTAATAGTCAAATTTTAATTTTATTAGTTTTTTTTTTTTTTTTTTTTTAATTTTAATTTTTATTAAATCTTTTTATGTTTAATTTATTTTTGTTTTTATTGCTTAATTTTTTTTTTTTTTTAATTTTTAAACTTTTTTAATTGTTGTGTGTGTGTGTGTGTGTGTGTGTGTGTGTGTGTGTGTGTGTGTGTGTGTTGTGTGTGTTGTGTGTGTGTGTTCGTGTGGTGTGTGTGTGTGTGTGTGTGTGTGTGATGTGTGTGTGTGTGTGTGTGTGTGTGTGTTGTGTGTGTGTGTTGTGGTGTGTGTGTGTGTGTGTGTGTGTGTGTGTGTGTGTGTGTGTGTGTGTGTGTGTTGTGTGTGTGTGTGTGTGTGTGTGTGTGTGTGTGTGTGTGTGTTGTGTGTGTGGTGGTGTGTGTGTTGTTGTGTGTGTGTGTGTGTGTGTGTGTGTGTGTGTGTCGTGTGTGTGTGTGAGTGGTGTGTGTGTGTGTGTGTGTGTGTGTTGTGGTGTGGTTGGTGTGTGTGTGTGTGTGTGTGTGTGTGATGTGTGTGATTTTGTGTGTGTGTGTTGTGTGTGTGTGTGTGTGTGTGTGTATACACGTGTGTGTGGTTGTGTGGTGCTGTGTGTTGTGTGTGTGTGTGGTTGTGGTGTGGTGTGTGTGTGTGTGTTGTGTGTGTGTGTGTGTGTGTGTGTTGTTGTGTGTGGTGTGGTGTGTGTGTGTGTGGTGTGTGTTGTGTTGTGTGTGTGTTGTGTGTGTGTGTGTGTGTTGTGTGTGTGTGTGTGTGTGTGTGTGTCGTGTGTGTGTTGTGTGTGTGTGTGTGTGTGTGTGTGTGTGTGCTGTGTGTGTGTGTGTTATATTTATTATTAGTTCATTATACTACTGTTCACATAACTGATTCTGTTCTAACATGTACATATCGTCAATTGCATTGCATCTTGCAAAGATAAACCGTTTTTCTAAATGTTGAAGACTGACATTTATATTTTCAAATCACATTAACTGCTTCTCATTTTCTTTTTATAAACGTTAACTAATATAATTTTTTTTCTTAAATTGAAACATGCATATACTGTTTACTATTTTTTTTTTCTAATAAGTTTTTAATTTACATTTATACTTTGTGTTTAATTCTTATTAATTTTAATTTTTATTTTTATTTTTATTATAAATTTATTTTTCTAACATTAAATTTTTAATATTTATTTTCTAATTTTTTATTTTTTTTTTTTTTTTTTTTTTTTTTTTTATTTAATTTTTTTATTTTTTTTTTTTTTATTTAAATTTATTTTTCTAACTTTATTTTTTGGTAAGTTTTATAATTCAATATTTTGTGTGATAATTTTTTTTTATTTTATTTTTTAATTTTTTAATTTTTTTAATTTTTTAATTTCCTAACTTTATTTTTTATAATTTAAACTTTGTTTATTTTTTTATTTTAATTTTTTTTAATTTTTTCTGCAATCGTTGCTAAATTTACTCTTCTCTTATACTTATTATGTGTTGATCTTTTTTATTTTTATTTTCTTTAAAACTTTGAGAGCCTTTTTTACTAACACATTTTATACTTTTCAGTTTATTACGTAAAAATTTACGTTTTGTGTGTGTTTGGTGTGTGTGTGTGTGTGTGATGTGTGTGTGTGTGTGGTTTGTGTGGTGTGTGTGTGTATGCATTTATTCTTTAGTTGATATTTTAGAGATATGCTTGAAAAACTGATGTGACTCAGGTTCGTTTTGGAATGTAATGTTAGTTACTATGTTGTTAAGTGCAAGGAACTTTTGTTGAAATGTTGACTGCTTAATATCATTTTTAAGGTGTGTCAGGTTTGTCGTGTACATTATTTATCTAGTTCAGATGATGCTAAGTAATCTTTATTTATGTGAAAACTTTGTTCACGTTAACCATTTATTCGTTGATCAGGGTATAAAGAATTTGTTTTTATGTTAGTTTTATCAAAATGATACCGAAATGTGCTTGAATCAAATAGATCAGATAGATATAATCAATATGACAGGGAAGCGGTGGCGGGATGGTAGAGATGATTTACTGATTTACTGATTTTAGGTATGTAATACGTTTTAAATTTTAGTCAAAATTTGATTAAATCAATAGATCATAGATCAATAGATAATAGATTAATAGATCATGATTGAACAGGAGGGTAGGTTGGGTGGTTGATTTACTGATTTACTGTTTAGGGTATGTAAAACGTTATCAATTTTAGTAAAAATTTGACTTAAATAATAGATAATAGATCAATAGATCAATAGATCTGATGGACAGGAGGGTAGGTCTGGTGGCTTGAATTTACTGCTAGTTAGGGTATGTAAACCTGATAATTTTAGTAAAAAATTGACTTAAATCAATAGATCAAGATAATAGATCAATAGATCATAATTGGACAGGAGGGTGGGTGGTGGTGGTTTGATTTACTTGGATTTTACTGGATTAGGGTATTAAACATGACAATATTTAGTAAAATTTGACCTTAATCTAGATAGATCAATAGATCAATAGATCAATAGATCACAACAGGTCAGGACTGCATGGATGGATGGTTTGATTTACTGATTTAAACTGCTTTAAGACTAATGTAAAAAAAAATTTTAACTTATAAACATAAAAAGTGTAGAATTTATTTATTTATTTATTTATTTTTTATTTTTATTTATTCATTCATTTATTTTTCTGAAACCATAATTTTCGAAATCTACAGACTCGATAACATATGACACAACATTTGTTGTATACGAATGTTAATATTAATAGGCACCGACCGGTAAGCCCGGCTGCCAATATTCAATCTTGAATCTTTCCTACCTCCCATTCTTACATTCTTCTTCTTCCTTGTTTTTATTGTCTCCCTTTCCTCACTCCTTCCTGCATTCTCCTTTCATTTTTACTTGCTTCTTCCTTGTTTTGCATTTCATGCATTTTTCTTCTTTTTTCAAACTGAGGACCACTCCGTGGGGTTCGCTCGGTCTGAGAGCCGGACATCGACTCCAACTAGTTCCGTCTCGACCATCCGAATCCTCTACCCTATCTCCAAGTTTCAGTCTTCTACCGATCAATTTTAATTTTTTGTGGGGCAGCGTCCCCCCCTAGGGGGGGACGCAGAGGGACGTAATCTCGTCTCACGAGATTACGTCATCATATAACTCACATTCAATTTCACTCCGATTATCGTTAAGCCTAAACAGGGTTTTCAGGACGAATTTGACCTTGGGGCTAAGGGGGCAGCACCCCTTAGGGGTGACCTACGGTCACCAAAACTCGTCTGTGATCAGTTTATCACATAACAATGACTCATATACCAAGTTTCAGACTATATCTCTATTCCTTATATATGAAAAGGGTTGGGCCGCGCAGGTGGGACTTGACTACACCGCGGATTTAATCGAATCGCTTAATTATTGTAATTATTTTCTTTCGAATTATTTTCATTGTTTTAAATGCAACTAGAGCACGTAGAAAGCACGTTTAAAGCTCGATGTTAGGGGGAATCGATCAACGAATATCGATTGGAAGCATCAAAAATGATCTATCGATCATTTAAAACTTCTAGGAACCAAAAAAACCCTTTGGGGGCTCCGCCCCTTTTGGGGTAAAATCCTTGAGTTCGGCTCAAAACCTCGGAAATCGGTCTTCCAGAGCATTAAATTCGGTCTCACCCGACCTTAAACCCTAACCTGACACGTTAAGATTAGAAAAACGAATGTTGCATAATGTTGCTTGCAACATTGAACATTGCATGCAACATCCGGATGCGCATTCGGCGTAACTGGCCGTCAGTTGTCCACTCCTTACTACTTATATATTATTATATATATAATATATATATATTATATATATAATATATAATATTAATATATATATATATATAATTTAATAATATATATAGTTATATATATATATATATAGCTAGTATATATAATATATATATATTTATATATATATATATATATATATATAATATATAATATATATATATAATATATTATAATATATATATATATTAATATATAATATATATTATAGCTATATATAATATGCTATATATATATATATCATATATATATATATATATATATATCAATATTATATATATATATATATTATATAATATACTATATATATATATATATATATTATATATATATATTATATATATATATTATATATATCCCACGGGCCAAAAGTTAAACCAGTCTACAACTGTTTTTGGACTAAAATCAAAGTACATTGAAACGTTTGCTACGTTCATTCTTGTACAGAATAGTTTCATGCAAAGTGCTCTTGTAACGATAGACATACTCTTGGCAAGCCAATAGTTTTTTGGGTGACATACTGTATACCTTTTACTTAACTAATACGGGTCATTTGGCAGTAATTTAAATTTTTCTCAAACTCTTTAACCATTGAACATTCTTTTAAACATTTCTATCTCTTTTCGGGCAAAATTAGGTTGAATGTCTACAAAAACTAGTTCATAACTCCCATCGTTTTTGGCCGATATAATCAATAAAATCACTACATTCATTTCCTAACTTTACGCTGACAAACTCAGCTTAAATCGACACGAATATCAAAACTTTGTAAGCATACTGATCCGATTTTTTTTGTATTTTTATCATATCTATTACAAATAATCGATTTACAACAATAGTTTAATATTACAATATCAATTGTTATTGTTTATCTCCATAAAATATCGAGTGGACTTGGTTTTTATTTTTCCGCTACCGAAAAGTAAATAAAGCCATTATATATATATATATATATATATATATATATATATATATATATATATATATATATTATATATATTATTAATATAATATTAAATTATATATAATTTACTATATATATATTATCTATATATTAATATTTATATATTTATATATTATATTATTATATTATATAATAATATATATATTTATTTATATATATTATATATAATATATATATATATGAAAAAAAAAACTATGAAACTCATAAGGGACCTTATGAGTTTCATGCCGCAGATAAATCTTTTTTTTCAAATTTTTTTCATATATTGTTAGTATATGATACTAGCAATTGATTAAGATGCTGATAGGAAAGATACGAAATTTGAAAATATTAAAAGTTTAATGATAAAGTAAGCAAAACGCTCATTTTGCTTGAGAAAGAAGACGGGATTTTAGTGCTAGTGCCGAAAGAATTTAAGGTAACGTAAAAAAAAATAATGTTTGTGGGTAAAATTCGTTTGGTAATGTTTTTTTCCCATATGTAGATTCTGTGGGCAAAGTCCTAGATAAGCTGCCAATGTTACTTTGGTATTTTTTTAAAAATTTTTGACACCTTTGCAATGCAATTTTAGTTAGCTAAGCTATGAATAGTGTGAAGCTTTTGCTATTGCGTTCGAATTTTTTGTAAAAAAAAGCATTTGTTTTATAAATTATTTTGCTTCACTAATTTACTAAAAGAAAATTCGGGTGATGTTAATTTTTTCTTATTTAAAATCTTACTACAATAATAATAATAATAATAATTAATAATAATATAATAATAATAATAATAATAATAATAATAATAATAATAATAATAATAATAATAATAATAATATAATAATATAATAATAATATAATAATAATAATAAATGGAACTTAATAATAATAATAATAATAATAATAATAATAATATAATAATAATAATATAATAATAATAATAATATAATAATAATATAATATAATAATATAATAATATAATAATAATAAATAATATAATAATAATATTTTTTTAATTAAACTCTAGTCTAGTTTCCAGAAGTTATTTAAATAGCAAACTATAAATCTCGTAAGTGTAAACTCTCCTATATAAAGAGGTATTAAGAGATTTTTCGTGAATTTTAAAATGAGTTTATAAACTCGAGGTGACATCAAAACTAGTTTGCAAGCTGTCGATAAATATTTCTTTAGATTACTATAAAATAAATTCAATCTCATTCGCCAGAATCTGTTACTAAACACAAGAAAATAGAAAGACCGATTTTGAGGGGTAAGTATTAAATTACTATCAAGATAAATTGAAATAAAGGAGAAAAAATAATTTTTGAAATTAAAATTGTGATAAATTTTTTAGGTTTTATATTTTAATATCATTCAATATTTTTAATTAAGTTGATTGAAATTTTTAATTTAATATAGAAAACGAATTTTTTACAGAAGACTAAAATATAAAGATAATAATTCTATCTAATGATAGAAATAATTACCATCGTTCATATTCAAAACAAATAAACTTAATTTAATTTAACTAATTTAAATTAATTAAATTTAATTTAACAAAAAATTTACTATATGAGATATTGTGATGGTCATTAGGTCTTTTCAGTAAATCGCACAGACCGAAAGATGAGTTTATCATATCGAGGTGACGTCAGATGCTAGTTTGTTAGCTTTCAGTAAATTTATCTTTCAATTACCTTAAAATATGTAAAAAAAACTTTAATATTTTATCAAACGTTTGCCTTAAATTTCAATTTATTACCAATGACGGTCTCTTAGTTCTCTAGTAAAGAAAAGAATTATTAAAACAAATTTCTACTTAAGTAAGAAAATTTTAAAAAAAATAATAATTCTATCTATAAAATAATTATCATCGTTCATATACGCAACGATTAAACTAATTTTGTTGCCACGAACATAATAAGAGGGAGAATGACATTTGTTAGCAGCGAGTAAACTAGTTTTGATTTCACATCGAAATAAAGTTAGAAATTATTTTGAGAGTTTTTTTCTGATATTTTTTTTCAGTTTTTTCAAAATAGAAATTTGTTTTATTAATGAATTCGTTTCCTAGGTACCTAACAGATCTTCTCAGGTTTTCAATTGAAATATAAGCCAAACGTTTGATAAAAATAAAATTTTTTCAATTGACATTTTTTTTAGATTTATTTAATAACTTCATTAAAAAAATGTTTTTAATTTAAATACCCTAATTTTTAGTTATTTTATAGTAAACGAATTTTTAAGGAAGATAAAACTAAAAAATAATAATAATTTTATCTTTAAAAATAATTATTATCGTTTATATTTACAACCAGTAAATTAATTTTGCTGCCACGAACATGTACCGTTAAGTTTTTTTTTTTTCAACAAAATAAGAGGGAGAAGGACATTTGTTGGAGTGAGTAAACTAGTTTTGATTTCACATAAAGTTAGATATTATTTTCAATTTTTTTTCTTTTTTTTCTTTTTTTTTCAAAAATTCGTTTCCTATAATAATAACTTATTATTTATCATTTATTGTTTTGAAATATTAAGTTGTCCTAATTTTTGTTTTAGTTTAGAAAATTAATTTTTAAGGAGGAAAAAAAAGATAATTATTCTATCTAACGAAATAATCATCATCGTTCAAATTCGCGCCAAAACAACTTATTTTGGTTTCACACACTTGTATTGTAAGCAATATTTTTTGTGCGACAAAATAAGAGAGGGGGAGGAAATTTATTGGCAGCAAGAAAACTAATTTTCATTTCGCATCAAATTAAATTTATGATTTGCTGTTGATAGAAAATCTATAATCGTATATAGTATAAATAAAACAAGTACCGAAAACAAATATTCGTAAAAATTAAGTTAAAATTTAATTTTACAAAATCATTTATTTTATGAAATATTATAATGATTATCAAATTTCTGATTTAAAAAAAAGTAACCAAATTTATAAAGTTTTTTTAATTCTTGTTTGTCAGAAATAAGTCACACCTAAGTAAAAACTACAAGCATCAAAAACAAATACTCGTAAAAATTAATTTGAAATTTAATTTAATTAACAAAAAAAGAATTTACTATATGAAATATTGTAATGATCATCAGGTACTTTTAGCAAATCGCAAAGACCATAAAATGAGTTTATTAACTCAAGGTGAAGATATCAAAACTAGTTTGCTAGCTGTCGATAAATATTTCTTTTAGTTACTTTTAAATAAATTCAATCTCAGTCGACAGAATCTGTTGTTAAACGCCGAAAAATGCAAAGTATTAAATTACTATGAAGATAAATTGAAATGAAGGATAATAAAATAACTTTTGAAAGAATAATTTTTAATATTTTAGGTTTAAGTTTTATATTTTAATATCATTTAATTTTTTTTAATTACGTTACCCTAAATTTTAATTTATTTAAGAAAATGAATTTTTAAGGAAGACAAAAATAAAAAGATAATAATTTTATCATGAAATTATTAGCACCAAATAAACTAATTTTGTTTTCACACACTAGTATTGTAAGCAATTTTTTATGTGCAACGAAATAAGAGGGAATGGACATTTATTGGCAGCGAGTAAACTAGTTTTCATTTCGCATCGATATTAATTTATGATTTGTTCTTAATAAGAAATTTATAATCTTACGCATTATAAATAAAACACGCACCAAAAAGAAATGTTCGTAAAAAATAATTTAAAATTTAATTTAACAAAACAATTAGTATATGAAATATTGAGATGATTTTCATTTCGCATCCAATTAAATTTATGATTTGCTGTTGATAGAAAATCTATAATCGTATATAGTATAAATAGAACAAACACCGAAAACAAATATTCGTAAAAATTAAGTTAAAATTTACGTTTACAAAATCATTTATTTTATGAAATATTATAATGATTATCAAATTTCTTATTTACATAAAAAGTAATCAAATTTATAAAGGTTTTTTTAATTCTGGTTTGTCAGAAATGAGTCACACATAAGTAAAAACTACAAGCACAAAAAACAAATATTCGTAAAAATTAATTTGAAATTTAATTTAATTAACAAAAAGAATTTACTATATGAAATATTGTAATGATCATCAGGTACTTTTGGCAAATCGCAAAGACCATAAAATGAGTTTATTATCTAAAGGTGAAGAAATCGAAACTAGTTTGCTAGCTGTCGATAAATATTTCTTTCAGTTACTTTTAAATAAATTCACTCTCAGTCACCAGAGTCTGTTGTTAAACGCCGAAAAATGCAAAGTACTAAATTACTATGAAGATAAATTGAAATAAAGGGCAATAAAATAACTTTTGAAAGTATAATTTTTAATATTTTGAGTTTAAGTTTTATATTTTAATATCTTTTAATTGTTTTTAATTACGTTACCCTAAATTTTAATTTATTTTAGAAAATGAATTTTTAAGGAGGACAAAAATAAAAAGATAATAATTTTATCATGAAATTATTCGCACCAAATAAACTAATTTTGCTTCCACACACTTGTATTGTAAGCAATTTTTTATGTGCAATAAAATAAGAGGGGGAGGGACATTTATTGCCAGCGAGTAAACTAGTTTTCATTTCGCATTGAGATTAACATTTGTTGAAGTGAGTAAACTAGTTTTGATTTCACATAAAGTTAAAATTTATTTTCAATTTTTTTCTTTTTTTTTCTTTTTTTTTCAAAAATTCGTTTTCTATAATAATAACTTACTATTTATCATTTATTGTTTTGAATTATTAAGTTGTCCTAATTTTTGTTTTAGTTTAGAAAATGAATTTTCAAGGAGAAAAAAAATAAAAAGATAATTACTCTATTTAACGAAATAATCATCATCGTTCACATTCGCGCCAAAAAAATTATTTTGGTTTCACACACTTGTATTGTAAGCAATATTTTTTGTGCGACAAAATAGGAGAGGGGGAGGAAATTTATTGGCTGCGAGAAAACTAATTTTCATTTCGCATCCAATTAAATTTATGATATGCTGTTGGTAGAAAATCTACAATCGTATATATTATAAATAAAACAAGTACCGAAAACAAATATTCGTAAAAATTAAGTTAAAATTTAATTTTAAAAAATCATTTATTTTATGAAATATTATAATGATGACAAATTTCTTATTTACAAAAAAAGTAATCAAATTTATAAAAGTTTTTTTTAATTCTGGTTTGTCAGAAATGAGTTACAAAAATGTAGATTTGGTATTATTTTATATTTTTGTCCTCTTTAAAAATTAAAATGTAGGTTAACTAAATTAAAAAAACATTAAGAAATATTTAAATTTTTCGATATATACGTTTTTGAATGTATAATAACAACTAAGATTTTATCTTCCAATCCCAAGAGATTTAAATTTAATCATAAATTCAAAACTAGTTTACTTGCTGCCAAAAAATGTCCCTCTCCTTCTTACTTTGTTGCACACAAAAAACTACTAACAATATACGTTTGCTAAGAAAAAATTGGTTTACCTGTTGCGAATATGAAAAATGATAATTATTTTATTAGATAGAATTATATTATTATTTTATTTTTTTTTTGTCCTCCTTAAAAATGTATTTTCTATAAAAAATTAAAATGTAGGTTCACTAAGTTAAAAATATTAAACAATATTTAAATTATTCGATATATACATTTTTGAACGTATAATAACCGTTCCTAAATTTACAAAATTCTCGGAATGTTGGGATTTAAAATCTTGGTTTGAGAACTTTCATTGGCAAAAATTATAATTTTTCAATTTTTGTTATTCTTAAAAATTAGTTTTCTATAATAATTTTATTTTTTGGTTAACTAATTTTTTAAAAAAAATTAATAATACTAAAATATTTCGATATATAGGTGTTTGAATAATAAACGTTCCGAAATTTACAAAACTCTCGTAGGTTGTAAGATAAAATTTAGATTTGAGAACTTAGACAAGAATGAGTATAAATAAACGTTTATTGATTTTCTGTAAATAGGGAATCAAAAATTTATCTCGATGTATAATAAAAAATTAGTTTGATCTCTGCCAAAAATGCCCTTCCCCTCTTATTTTGTTGCTTACAAAAAACTGCTTACAATACAATTTTGTGACAAAATGAGTCTGCTAGTTGCGAATTTGAACAATGATATAGACAAAAGTTTTTAATTTGTCCCCCTTAACGATTCGTTTTTATGTAATAAAATAAAAACGTAGGTTAACTAAATTAGAAAAAAAATTAACAATATAAAAATATTTCGATTTATATAATTATTTCTTTACATAGAATTATTATTTTTTTATAATATTCGTTCCGAAATTTACATAACTCTCTAATGTTGGAAGATAAAATCTTGGTTTAAAAATTTTCATTAAATAAATTATTATTATTTTATTATTTTATTATTTTATAAATTGGTTTACTGTTCTGGATATGTAAGATGATAATTATTTTATTAGATACAATTATTATTATTTGATAACAGTCGTTCCGAAATTTACATAACTCTCTGAAAGTTGGAAGATAAAATCTTGGTTTAAAATTTTCATTAAATAAAATATTATTTTATTTTTTTCATTAATAGAAATAAAAGTAAAATAAAAATTAGGACAACTAAATGAAGGGTTGTGAGGTAAACTTTTGGTTTGAGAACTTAGACAAGATTGAGTATAAATATACGATTATGGGTTTTCTATAAAAAGTAAATCATAAATTTATCTCAATTTAAAATCGAAACTTGTTTACTCGCTGCAAAAAAATGTCCCTCTCCCCTTTATTTTGTTGCACTTGTACACAAAAAACTGAGTTTGATAGCTGTGATAACAAAATTAGTTTGCCTGTTGCGAATATAAAAGATGATTATACGTTTAAAAACTTGTATATCGAAATATTTTAACATCGTTTTAATTTTTTTATGATTTTTTTACTCTAATTTTAATTATTATAGAAAATGAATTTTTAAGGATGACAAAAAAAATTATAATTCTATCTTACTAAAGCTCTCAAACCAAGATTTTATCTGCCATTACTCCGAGGGATTTTTAATTTCGTAACGACCGGTGTTATACGTTCAAAAATTTATATATCGAAATATTTTAATTATATGCCAATTATTTTTTTAATTTTGTTACATTCTAAATTTAATGAGTGATAGGAGAAACGAGAAATTTTCCACGACGAATAAGATAAAAAAAATTTAACTCTACCCTATAAAATACAACATCCATCTCGTTCATAATATCGCCAACAAGAGTAACTAATTTGTGCCCCAAACACTTGTGACCCACGTTATAGTAAGTTAGTTTTTTCCTATATATATAAATATATTATATATTATATCATATATATATATATATATATATATATAATATATATATATATAATATATATTATATTATATATATATTATATATTATATATATTATATTATATAATATATATATATATATTACACTATATATATATATATATATATATATTATATAATAGATGTTAAAAAATAGCATATTAATCGAATTATATAAGATGTAAATAAAAAAGAACATTTAATGGAGAAGGTAAAGAATTAACTTGCCTTCTCTGGGGATGAACCGAGTAATTCGAGGAAACCCTCTAATTTAGTTACTTGTTGCGATTATTGGAAAGACAGTGAATTATTTTAGTAGATTAGTTATTTTTTTTTTTATCCTCAATTTTGTTTTCTATAACAAATTCAAATTTAGGGTAACAAAAGTTAAAACATTTTACATATAATTAAAATATTTCGATTTATAAAATTTTCTAGCTTAAATATAAAGACTGCTTTTAAAGTTTTTGCGTTTCCTAATGAATCATATAAAAATATAATATATATATATATATATTAATATATATATTATATAGTATATATATATATATAGTATAGTATATATATATAGTATATATATATATAATGGAGAATGATTCGCACTATATAGTATAGTAGTAGTAGCTATACGTACTAACATATACATTATATATTATAATATATATATTATATATATATATATACTATATATATATATATATATGTATAGTTAATAATATATATATATATATATATACTATATATAGATAATAATATTATATACTATATATATATATATTCGCAACTAGTAACTATTTTTGTTCTCACAAACTTGTAGCCATTGTCGTAGAGTGTGTCTTCCTTCATACTTTGCAAAAAAACAGGTTAACAACCAATATTTCCTTTTTACAAAATTTTTGGCAATTCTCCTTCATGGGTGTCGAAAATACGGGAAAGAATACGAGTGGTAAAGGAAAAAATTACCACGATTTTATTGAAAATAAAGTTGCATCCTCGGGAAAATCTGATGAAATTTCTAAAAACCGGCTAAGAAAAAAATGTGATTCGAAAAGTAAAAAAGGAAAAACCCCTCTTCGCTTATCTAATACTTTTCCAGAAGAAAAAGAAGATAAGCATCTCCACCCCGTAAAGAAAAGAAAGATTCGTCTCCCACCACCGCTCCCTTTCAAGAAAAGAAAATGCCATCAATGGTTTGGTGGTAACGATACGATCATCTTCGCATTTGACAAATTTGGTAAAAAAATTATTTATTCAACTTTTTTATTTCGAAAAATTTGTAATTTAAATTTTACATAATTTTTCCACGTTTTTTTCTCCTCGCAGGTAATTGGAATTCGAAACAACAACAACAACAACAACAACAACAACAACAACAACAACAACAACAACATCAGCAACAACAACAACAACAACATCAGCAACAACAACAACAACAACATCAGCAACAACAACAACAACAACAGGGATTTAATCACCGAAATAAGATCGATGAAACGCTCGACCGCACTCCCGTTTCGTTTGAGCAAGCAGCTCAAACGAATATTGTGACGGAAAAAGACGACGTCGCAGTAGTAGACAGATCTCTCGAGTGGAATGCTAAAAATTACATAGGCGGATGTGAGTTTAGATTAGATGTGGTGAAAAATATTGTCTTTTCAATTATTTTTTTTAGCGCTAGTAAAATATATATTATATATATATATATAATATATATATATATATATATATTATATATATATATATATATATATATATATATATATATATTATATAATATATAAGTAATATATATATATATATATATATATATAAATAATAATATTTCAGACGCTGGAATGGATTTGAGAAACCCTAGTAAGGTATCGAGCCCCCTTTTGGGAAACGAGGGTTTATCCGACTACTTGAAAGAGATGGAAAAAAATACACTTTTTGATCAGGATTTGTATCATATTCCGCTGGAGGCGCCTAAAGAAATTCCCTGCATCCAGAGTGTGTTCGACGAAGCATATCGCAATCGTGATCAAATTAGTATGACGGACGGGAGTCACCAATTTCTTTGCGCTAGCCAGAATTATGCGGATAACCACGTTGAATATGGTGAGTGTATTTCTAACGAACTCACTCGTTTTTATTGTAATTTCGATAGATATCCGTTTTTATCATAAAACAATTAAATTTCTTCTTTTTTTCAGATTTTGGAACGGAGGGGTTTGAAAGGTCTTTGCCTAATTTATTCTACGACGGATTTCATCCGATTCAAAATTTAAACGATATAGAAGACCACATGCTATTTAATTCTGAAGCGAGGTTTATTCCGGAATATACTTGGAAGACACAGTTAACGTTCGACGCAAGAATTCCCAAAGAATTATTTAGATAAGGGTATTTTTGATATATTCAAGATATTTTGATTTTATGTTTTTATAAATGGTGTGGTGGTAAGAATGTTGTTAAGTGTGGGATTGAAGGTATATTCTCCTTTTTGTAAGTTAAAATTAGGAAGGTTCTGTATGCATAGTGATTCTAGGAGTTTACGTTTGGTGGGGTCTAGTAACTTTAAGATGGGGCCCGTATCTTCTGTTAATGTGACTGAGACTAGATCTATGTGAGGTGAGATCAGAATTTTGAGAGTCGTATGTAAGATCGTGTTTATGTTGACAGAATCTTCTGATAAAATTATTTGTTTCACCTTTGTTACGTGATGGGCATTGATGGCAGGGGATTTTGTATATGCTTTGTGAGATGTTATTTTGTGGATGATGTTATTATTTAGCTAAATCAGCACCACGCGAATAACAAACAAAGTGCAAATAATAATGCAAAGTCGGTAATAAAAAATACCGAGTTTGTGAAATGTTTCATAATATCTCCTAACAGAATAATCCTGATCTAGCCGTCAAAGCAGCAGCAGGATACTCCACCACAATTAAGGACCGAAAGCTTAAGAAAATTTAACATCTTATGAAGACTAGTTGTAAATTTTTTTTAATAAATATATAAATAAGGCCTTCTATTATAATACGTACCAAATTCAGCGAAAAATTGCTTTGATTATATACTATAAATATATATAATATATATATATAATATATATATATAATATATATATATATATATAATATATATATATATATATATATATATATATTCATATATATATATATATATATATATATATATATATATATATATATATATATAATAATAAAAAAATATAATAGAATATATATTATTTTTAAATTTATATTATATTATATATGGTATAATATATATATTATATTATATATATTATATATATATATGATGATATTATATAGATTTTTAAATATATAAATAATAATAAATTTAATATAAAAGATAATTAAATTGTAAACTTCTAGATTTTTATGTATTTTTTAAAATATTATTAAGGAAAATGTAAAAGTTGTTGCCAATAGTTGATGTAAAATAAAAATATCTTATATTGTAAAAATATGGCGCTATTAAAATCTTTAATTGTATAATTATTTGTATTCTTAATTCCCCATCAAAATGAAAATCTTGATAACGTATGTAATTCGATGAACCCTTTAATATTTCCCTCTCATCAATTCTTGCAAATATGATATTTGATGGTGATACGTTATCTTTTAAATTCGATTTTATATTTCTATTATTATAAATAAGGCACGCACCAAAACCAAATCTTTGTGAAAATTAATTTGATAAAAAAATCATTCGTCATATGAAAATACTGCTATGATTTGATAAAAAAAATCATACATCATAAAATACTGCTATGATCTTTGGTTTCCTAATGAATATATATATATTAATAATAAAATATAATAGAATAGATAATAATTGTAACTTTAGATTTTTATATTTTTTAAAATATTATTAAGGAAAATGTAAAAGTTGTTGCCAATAGTTGATGTAAAATAAAAATATCTTATGTTGTAAAAATATGGCGCTATTAAAACCTTTAATTGTATAATTATTTGTATTCTTAATTCCCCATCAAAATGAAAATCTTGATAACCTATGTAATTCGATGAACCCTTTAATATTTCATTCTCATCAATTCTTGCAAATATGATATTTGATGGTGATACGTTATCTTTTAAATTCGATTTTATATTTCTATTATTATAAATAAGGCACGCACCAAAACCAAATCTTTGTGAAAATTAATTTGATAAAAAAATCATTCGTCATATGAAAATACTGCTATGATTTGATAAAAAAATCATACATCATAAAATACTGCTATGATCTTTGGTTTCCTAATGAATATATATATATATATAATAAAATATAATAGAATAGATAATAATTGTAACTTTAGATTTTTATATTTTTTAAAATATTATTAAGGAAAATGTAAAAGTTGTTGCCAATAGTTGATGTAAAATAAAAATATCTTATATTGTAAAAATATGGCGCTATTAAAATCTTTAATTGTATAATTATTTATATATATATATATATATATATATATATATATATATATATATATTCGCAACGAGGAAACTATTTTTAGTATCACAAACTTGTAGCAATTGTCGATCTCTTACAAAAAAATTTAAAAATCTATTTATTCGCAAGAAATAACCTACTTTCGTTATCACAAACTTGTATTGGAAACAATTTTTTTTGGACCAGGTGAATGAAACAAAAAAAAGATGGAGACGGGATATTAAGATGTAATCAAAGGTGTATTGTGGTAATGAAAATATATTTTTATACGAGTAAGAGTCGATTGTCGTAATGTGTGTCTTCCATCATACTTTGCAAAAAAACATATAAGTAGTAAATGTTTCCTTTCATACAAGTTTGCGAGAACGAATCTATTTTACCATTCACGATTAAAAATGTACGATCTCCTGAAATTTGTTTTATAAATTCATTTATTCGCAACAATTAAACTACTTTCGTTCTTACAAACTTGTATTGGAAGTATTTTTTTTGACCTGGTGAATGATACAAAAAGAGGTAAAATATTAAGTTTCAATCAAGAGTAGATTGCGATAATTAAAATATATTTTTTTAAAAGTATGAGACGATTGTCATAAAGTGTGTGGTTTTTATACCTTGCAAAAAAAAGGTAGATGTTAAATGTTTACTTTCACAAAGATTTGTGAAATGAAACTAGTGCACCCGCTGCAAATAGAAATATATTATCTCCTGAAAAAACTAGTTTACTCGCCTCCATTAAATGTCCCTCTCCTTGTTATTTTGTTGCACACAAAAAACTGTTCACTGACAAAAAAATTGGTTTACCTACTGCGAATATAAAAGATGATAATTATTTCATTAGATAGAATTATTTTTTTTTTGTCCTTCTTAAAAATTTATTTTCTATTATAAATCAAAATGTGGGTTAACTAAGTTAAAAAAAATAAAAATTTTAAATTTTTCGATATATATACATTTTTGAACGTTTAAAAGCTGGTCCGAAATTTACAAAACTCTCGGAAATGTTGAAATATAAAATCTTGATTTGAGAACTTTCATTAGATAAAATTATAATTATTTAAATTTTTGTCATTCTTAAAAATTAGTTTTCTATAATAATATAATTTTTTAGGATAACTAATTAAAAAAAAATAAATAAAACTAAAATATTTCGATATATAAGTTTTTGATTAATAGTCGTTCCGAAATTTACAAAAACTCTCGTAGGTGGTAAGATAAAATTTTGGTTTGAGAACTTAGACAAGAATGAGAAAAAATATAGGTTTATTGATTTGCTATAAATAGCAAAACAGAAAATTATCTCCATGTGAAATCAAAACTAGTTTGTTCGCTGCCAAAAAATGTCCCACCCCTCTTATTTTATTGCGCACAAAAGGAAGTATTTACAATACAATTTTGTGACAAAATGAATCTACTTGTTGCGAATTTGAACGATGATATAGGTAAAAATTTTTAATTTGCCCCCTTTAACGATTCGTTTTTCTATAATGAAATAAAATCTTAGGTTGACTAAATAAAATAAAATTAATAATATTAAAATATTTTGATGTATACGTTTTGAACGTATTATAGCCGTTCCAAAATTCAAAAACTTTCGGTTAGTTGGAAAATTAAATTTTGGTCTGAGAAATTAGACATGAATGTATATAAATATACCATTATTGATTCTTTATATACACCACAAGTTTGTGATAAAAAATTGGTTTACTCGTTGCGAATATGAAAGATGATAATTATTTCATTAGATAGAATTATTATTATTTTTTATAACAGCCGTTCCGAAATTTGCATAACTCTCTGAATGTTGGAAAATAAAATCTTAGTTTAAAAAATTTCATTAAATAAATTATTATTATTTTAATTTTTCCTCCATAAAAATAAAAATAAAAATAAAAAGTAGGACAACTAAATGAAGGGTTGTAATATAAACTTTGGGTTTGAGAACTTAGACAAAAATGAGAACAAATATACGATTAATGATTTTATATAAACTGTAAATCATCAATTTAACTCGCTTTGAAATCAAAACTAGTTTATTCGCTGCAAGAAAATGCCCTTTTTCCTTTTATTTTGTTGCACTTGTACACAAAAAACTAAGGTTTGATAGCTGTGATAACAAAATTAGTTTGCCTGATGCGAATGTAAAAAAAATGATAATAAATTTAAAAACTCATATATCGAAATATTTTAAAATTGTTTTAATTATTTGCTATTTTTTACTCTTATTTTAATTATTATAGAAAACGAATTTTTAAGGATGACAAAAATAAAAAAAATAATAATTCTATCTAACTAGAGTTCTCAAACCAAGATTTTATCTGACATTACTCCGAGAGATTTGTAAATTCCGGAACGATTGGTTTACGTTCAAAAATTTAGATATCGAAATATTTTAACTAAATGTAACTTTTTTAATTTTGTTACCCTAAATTTTAATTTGTTATAGAAAACGAATTTTTGAGGAGGATAAAAAAATAATAACTCTATCTATAAAATAATCACCATCTTTCATAATCGCAACAATTAAACTAATTTTGTCACCACAAACTTGTATCGAAAGAAACTTTTTTTGCTTTCACATCGAGACAAATTTATGATTCGCTGTTGATAGTAAATCTATTATCGTATATCTTTACACATTCCTACCTATGTTCTCAAACTAATATTTTATCTTCCAACCCTCCGAGGTACGCAATGAAACCCGATCTTCGTGAAAATTAATTTGATAAAAAAAACATTTATCATATGAAATACTCCCATGGTCTTTGGTTTCATAAAGAAAAAAGTCTTTAGATTGTTAGAGCTTGTTCGTACGTTGTAGAGTGAACTTTTGTATATCTCACTGCTCTTATAATAACAATATTAATATATATATATATTTATAATAATAATAATAATAATAATAATAATAATAATAATAAAAATAATAATAATAATAATAATAATAATAATAATAATAACAAATTAATAATAATAATAAAATAATAAATAATTAATAATAATAATAATAATAATAATAATAATAATAATAATAATAATAATAATAATAATAATAATAATAATAATAATAATAATAATAATAATAATAATAATAATAATATAAATAATAATAATAATAATAATAAAAAAAACAATATAAATAACAATAATATAATACAATAATAATAGTTTGAGTAAACTAAATTAAAAGGCTCCTGCAAGTAAACGTAAGTTAGATTAAATATATATATAATATATATAGTATATATATATACTATATATATATATATAATATATATATGTTTTTTTAATATATAATATATATATATATATATTATATATATATATTAATATAAATATACTATATATACTATATTACTATATATATATATAGTATATATGACTAGTGTGTGATGATATATACTATAGTATATTGTATATATATATATACTTATATATATATATATTATAATATATATATATATATATATATATACTATATATTATAATATATATATATATATACTAATATATACTATTATATATCTATATATATATACTATATATATTACTACTAATATGATTATATATATATTAATATTATTAATATAAATATATACCAACACACATATGTATATATATATATATAAATATATATATTATATATTATTATATTTATATATTATATATATATAATATATATAAATATATATATAATATATATACTATATATATATATAAGTATTATAGATATATATAATATTATATATATATATATATATATATATATATTCGAAACGAGTAAACTATTTTTGTTCTCATAATCGTTACAATATTTCATAAAAAAATGTTTTGTTAAAATTTATTTAAAATTAAATTTTACAAATATTTATTTTTGGTGATTGTTTTATTTATGCTATATAAGATTATAGAATTGCTATTAAGAGCAAATCATAAATTTATTGCAATGTGAAATGAAAACTAGTTTACTCTTTGTCAAGAAATGTTCCTCCCCTCTTATTTTGTTGTACATAAAAAATTGCATGCAATACAAGTGTGTGAAAAAAATAGTTTATATGGTGAGAATATGAACGACTATAATTATTTCTTAAAATAGAATTATCATATTTTTATTTTTGTACTCCTCAAAAGTTCGTTTTTTATTATAAAATTAAAATTTTGGGTAATTAAAATATAAAACTTAAAATATTTTTAATTATATTTTTAAAAGTCACTTTTCCATTTTATTTCAATTGATCTTTATCGTAATGTAGACAAGAATGAGTATAAATATACGTTTAATTATTTTCTATAAATAGCAAATCATAAATTTATCTCGATTTTTAATCAAAATTAGTTTGCTCGCTGCCAAAAAATGTCCTTCCCCCTTTTTTTGTTGCACACCAAAAAACTGCTCACAATACAATCTGTGACAAAAATGAGTCTACTTGTTGCGAATTAGACACGAATGTATATAAATACACGATTATTGATTCTCTATATACACCACAAGTTTATGATAAAAAATTGGTTTACTCGTTGTGAATATGAAAGATGATAATTATTTCATTAGATAGAATTATTATTATTTTTTATAACAGCCGTTCCGAAATTTACATAACTCTCTGAATGTTGGAAGATAAGATTTTGGTTTAAAAATTTCATTAAATAAATTATTATTATTTTAATTTTTTTCCTCCATAAAAAAATAAAAATAAAAATAAAAAGTAGGACGACTAAATGAATTGTTGTTTGATAAATTTTTGATTTGAGAACTTAGACAAGAATGAGTGCAAATATACGATTATTGAATTTCGCGGAAGTGGCGTCCTCCATAGTTGTGTATAAGGTGTTGTCAAATGCGCCCTCTATATCCAGGAAAGCACCTATTGCCCCTTCCTTTTATTTTGATGCACTTGTACACAAAAAACTGAGGTTTGATAGCTGTGATAACAAAATTAGTTTGCCTGATGCGAACGTAAAAGATGATAATAAATTTAAAAACTTATATAGCGAAATGTTTTAACATTAAGAGCAAATCATAAATTTATTGCAATGTGAAATGAAAACTAGTTTACTCTCTGTGAAGAAATGTAATTTTTTACACTAATTTTAATTATTATAGAAAAGGAATTTTTAAGTATAAAAAAAATATAAGATTTTATCTGACATTACTCCGAGAGATTTGTAAATTCCGGAACGACTGGTATACGTTTAAAAATTTAGATATCGAAATATTTTAACTATATGTAACTTTTTTAATTTTGTTACCCTAAATTTTAATTTGTTATAGAAAACGAATTTTTGAGGAGGATAAATTAATCACCATCTTTCATAATCGCAACAATTAAACTAATTTTGTCACCTCACCACAAACTTGTATCGTAAGCAGCTTTTTTTGCTTTCGCATCGAGACAAATTTATGATTCGCTGTTGATAGTAAAGCTATTATCGTATATCTTTACACATTCTTACCTATGTTCTCAAACTAATATTTTATCTTCCAACCCTCCGAGGTACGCAATAAAACCCGACCTTCGTGAAAATTAATTTGATAAAAAAAAACATTTATTACATGAAATCCTACCATGATCTACCTGTATTGTAAGCAGTTTTTGTGTGCAACAAAATAACAAGGATAGGGACATTTATTGGAGGCGAGTAAACTAGTTTTTTCAGGAGATTATGTATTTCTATTTGCAGCGGGTGAACTAGTTTCGTTTCATAAACTTTTGTGAAAGAAAACATTTAACATTTACCTGTTTTTTTTTTCAAAGTATGAAGGAAGACACACTTTTCGACAATCGTCTCATACTTCTATAAAAAATATGTTTTTAAAATTATCACTATACTTTTGATTACAACTTAATATTCTACCTCTTTTTGTTTCATTCACCAGTTTAAAAAAATTACATCCAATACAAGTTTGTGAGAATTTTAATTTATTATGAAAAACGAATTTTTAAGGAGAATAAATATAAATAAATAATGTTTCTATCTATAAATTACATGTTTGATACAAGTAAACTAATTTTGTCGTTACAAAATTGTAGAATTAATATATTTTTTGTTTTTGTCCTCCATAAAAATTCATTTTCTATATTAAATTAAAATGTGGGTTAACTAAATTAAAAAAATAAGGTTGTAAAAATAAGGTTGTAAAATAAAATCTTGGTTTGAGAACTTAGACAAGAATGAGTATAAATATACGTTTATTGTAGATAAGAAAAAGTATAAATATACAATTATTAATTTTATTTACACAGTAAATCATAAATTTATCTCGATATGAAATCAAAACTAGTTTACTCGCTGCAAAAAAATGTCCTTCTAACTTTTAGTTTGTTGCACACCAAAAATTTGATATTTGATAATTGTCATAACAAAATTAGTCTGCCTGTTGCCATTATAAAAGATGATAATACGTTTAAAAACTTATATATTGAAATATTTTAACATTACTTAATTTTTTGTAATAATTTTTAAAAAATAATAATTCTAACTATAAAATAATCTCAATCTTTCATAATCGCTACAAGTAAACTAATTTTGTCAACGCAAACTTGTATAGTAAGCAATTTTTTTGCCTGCCTCAAAATAAGAGTGAAAGGGAAACCTATAAAAACTAGTTTTCTTTCACATCGAGATAAATTTATGATTTAGTGTTGTTAGCAAATTTATTATAGTATATCTATGAACATTCCTGTTTAAGTTCTCAAACTAAGGTTTATCTTTCATACCTCCGAAGCCCGCACTGAAACCCAATCTTCGTGAAAGCTAATGTGATAAAAAAAACATTTATCATATGAAACACCGCTATGATCTTTGGTTTCCTAAAGAAAGAAGGCTTTAGATTGTTAGAGTTTGCTTGTACGTGAACATTTCTCCTGCCGAAATGAAAGTCTGGTTAATGTATGTAATTCGATGATCCCATTAATTTTCCATTCATATAATTGTCTCACAAATACGATATTTCATTTTTTTGTAATTGTTTAGTATCATTATGAATCTCCAAGGAAAAAATTTGATTTACGATATAATGGTAATAAGTTATCTCATAAATTTGATTATATTACTAATAATATAAATAAGGAACGCACAGAAACAGGATCTTCGTGAAAATTAATTTGAAATTTAATACATAAAAAACATTCATTATATAAAATACTGTTATGATTTTTGGTTTTTTAAAGAAAGAAAGATTCGTTTTCTATAATAATTTTATTTTTTGGATAACTAATTCTAAAAAAAATAAATAATACTAAAATATTTTGATAAATCAGTTTTTGAATAATAATCGTTCAGAAATTTACAAAACTCTCGTAGGTTGTGGGATAAAAATATTGGTTTGAGAACATATAGGAGAATGAGTATAAATATAAGTTTATTGATTTTCTATAAATAGCAAATCATAATTTTTTCACGATTTTAAATCAAAATTAGTTTCTTCGCTGCCAAAAAATGTCCTTCCCCCTCTTATTTTGTTGCACACAAAAAAAACTACTTACAATACAATTTGTGACAAAATGAGTCTGCTTGTTGCGAATATGAACGATGATATAGAAAAAAAATCTTTATTTTGTCCCCTTCAACAATTCGTTTTTCTATAATAAAATAAAAAAATTAGGTTAACAAATTTGAAAAAAAAATAAATAATATTAAGATATTTCGATATACGTTTTCGAACGTATATTAGTCGTTGCAAAATTCACAAAACTCTCGGTTAGTTGGAAAAAAAAATTTTAGTCTGAGATGTTAGATAGAAAGAAAATCACTATCTTTCATAATCGCAGCAAGTAAACTAATTTTGTAAACACAAACTTGTCTCGTAAAGAATTTTTTGCCTGCATGAAAATAAGATGGAAATGAACACTTAAAAAAATAGTTTTCTTTCACATCGAGATAAATTTATGAATTAGTGTTGTTACCACACACACACACACACACACACACATATATATATATATATACTATATATATATATATATATATATATATATATACTATATATATATATATATATATATATATATATATATACTCTCTATACTCTCTCTCTCTATATATATATACATCTCTCTGCTATATAATTATAATATATGTATGTATATATGTATACATGTAATAATAATAATAATAACATATATATATGTAATAATATATATATGTATGTAATAATATATATATATGTATGTATAATAATATATAATATATATGTAATATGTATCTCATATATAATAATAATATATGCAAATATATTTACATATATAATAATATATCTCTATGCAAAATATCTCTATGTAATAATAATAATAATAATAATAATATATATAATATGTATGTATATATATATAATATAATAATAATAATATATCATATATGTATAAATAATATGTATATAATAATATGTAATAATAATAATAATAATATAATATAATAATAATAATATATGTATATTAATAATATGTAATAATATTAATAATAATAATAATAATAATAATAATAATAATATAATATAATAATAATATATATATAATAATAATAATAATATGTATATGTATAATATTATAATAATAATAATATATAAATATATATATATTTGCTGTTTCAGATTATTTGAATCAAAGAGCAGTGGCCCAACTTGGGATATTTTATATCAACCCCACATTAGATCAATTCTGAATGCACAAATCTTAGAAACCTACACTCATAATTAAAGCAGAGATGTCTCAACCCACGAAATCTGAATTTGACGATGAGGTACAGATTTCGCTTAAACGGAATCAGATAGCGACTCGTGCTTTGACAAGACGAATTTCTTGTACTAAAACCTGGATGGAGAGATATGTCGTTCCTTCAAAAAGCGAAACATTATTCAATGATATATTCATTACTTACCAAGAATTTTGCGAGGAAAATGATCAAAAATCTCTTACATCTCAGCAATTTCTTCAAGTTCTATATTCGTTTCTGGTTTCCGATATATCATCCTACTCGGCTGTCCAAACCCCAAAAGGCAGCGTAATCACCGAAGACCCTTCTTCTAGTTTTACTGAACCGAATCTAGAAGGTTCTAACGGCGTTCAAATAGAGAGGGAAGACGATTTCAAACATCTTAAATATTTGAGATTTAAGTGTATTGCACTAAAGCTAGAATCAGACGGGGCTCGTAAACCTATTGTTAATGATCACAACAGGGAAAAAAATGGTAATGCATTTATTGCAAATTCTGAGAGTCCTAGAAGCTCTAAACAAAAAAAGGTTTCTCTCGACGTACGAGCCGATGATGACGGGTACAACAAATCGCCACCTTCTCCAAAACAAGTGATATTTTCAGAAGAACAGGAGCTATTGACTGACGTTTTCGAACTGAAGTTTGAATCTCTGTTGGAAAGTCATAAAGACTCTGCCTGCTATGTTATGGCAAACAGTTTGCAAATAGTTTTTTTTGATTTCATTAAGAAAAAAGAACTGACGAATCTATTGCGAGAATTCGCCCACGCGATGTCTTGCGAAGCGAAGCATAGTCAACTCTGTTCGATTTTCAAACAAGTCGTTTCTCACATTAAATGTGCAAGTCACAAATGCCCTGTCAAAGTTATTTACGAAGAGATCACTGCTTTTCACTTGGGTGCGTGTGACGAAGATCGTTGTGGGTTTTCTAGATGCAAATTCCTTCGAGAAAATATGTCAGACCGATCAACAACGAGGTTGACTGTGGATTTCCTAAGCTCTAATTCAGTTTCTGGAAGATTAAGAACAAAAGAGCAGCTTTCTCATAAGAGACGAGTTGGTGATGATGCCGAGGACGAGCACAACGAAGTACCATCAGCTTCCAAAAAGAAGAAATTGTCGGATAAACAAGAAATGTTTATCATAATCGTAAAATCTAAGCTCGATAACCTATTGCAAAAACATAGAGGCGCTGTATGCTATGATCTGGCAATTAGTTTATCTTATGTTTTTATATCGTCGCTTAGGAGAAGACGAGTCACGTATTTCACCCGAGAGTTACAGCATTCGACGTCTTGTAAAGTATATCATGAATCGCTTTGTGCGTTTTTCAAAACAATCGCCTCTGACGTAAAACGCCCAAATCACAAAAATTGCGCTGTCAAAATCATTTACAAACAGATCGCAGCATTTCATTCGGAAATGTGTGACGAAGATCATTGTGGATTTCCAAAATTGCAAAATCTGTCGAAAGGATGATGGGCTAGACGGATCAACTACGAGGACAGCTAAGGATTTCCCGTGTGTCTAATCATTCCACTTTTATGAGAAATAGTATTAACTATTTATTATTTTTAGCCGTGGTGCCTATAATATTGATATTGGTTTAGACATATTTTGAATTTTTGTTCTACTCGTTTATCATATTTATTATTTTATTTTAATTTAGTTATTATTTTTCTTTATTATTATTCAAATAACAATGCTCAAATAATTTTGCCAAATTTCTGGGTATATAGTACAAATAAAATTTTCACTAATATATTTTTTTCACTAATTTTTCACTAATATTTCACTAATAATTTTTCACTAATATTTCACTAATATTTTTTTTTGCGTAAGGTGTAAAGTTTACGTTTTATTTTTAAAATGTATTTTAGTGTTTCTTATTTCTATTTTAGTCAATTGTTAATAATAACAATTTTTATAAAAAAAAATTTATCTATATATTTAATCTTCTTTATATTTATATATGCTAAATATTTTGCTTCAAAAAAAAAATATTTTCACCCTGACTTTAATTCATCCCAGATTTATTTCTAAATACCATCTAACAATACAAATCTCGACAGATAAACAACTTGGAGAGTCTGAGTATTCAGGAGCATACCACCACTACTATTGATGAATTGATGCAGAATGTAGTAGGAAAGTTGTGAATAGTAGGAAGGTGGCTTGTGCAATTAAATCTTTGGTGAATGTAGAGGGAGTAAATCTTGAGAGCGCTAAAGGTTCTGAATGAGGGTATGTTGTTATCTGTGACATCCTCAAAATTTGAAATTTATAAACGGAAAGTGATTTTTCATTAAAATTATGGAGGTTTACATCTAAATAGAAAGGAAATGGAAACGTTACAGTAACGTATTCTTAATCAATGCAATTAGTTACCCCAGTGTACCATTTTTGATCCCTATAGCTTTATTAAATTAATCAGCGATTAATCTCCTCATGTTCTTCTCTTATTTTCAGAGATATTTTGTTCATTCCCTCCTTCCTCTCTTCTACGTGCTCTTATTCATCCTGTACAAAAAAATTTCCCGTGCTCTTCGTATCCCCCTTTCAGTTCTCCTCCTATTCCTCTCCAATAATGTCTTTACTACTTCTTCTTTTTACATCCTATGTGTGGCTGCTTGCGTTTTTTAACTATAGAATTTTGGTTTGAAGGATAAAAATTTAAAAAAAGATTGCGATATCATCAATGTTTAATTTTCAAATTTAAATTAGAAAAATGAAAAATCTTTGACTCGTAAATCAGTGTGGATTTTTTTTACTTAAAAAGGAATATTTAATTTATGAATATTTAGAATTTTCAAGAGTCGAAAAAACTACCCGAATAGATTAGAACAGAATGACGGGCAATGGAATGAGATATGTCCCATATGAGTTTCTTCACCTTGTATCTTGAACACGAGGCGTTTTCGGTGAAATGTTTATTGACACGTATTATCTTATA
The DNA here is from genome assembly GCA_015478945.1 of Trachelipus rathkii. NCBI lineage: Eukaryota > Metazoa > Arthropoda > Malacostraca > Isopoda > Trachelipodidae > Trachelipus > Trachelipus rathkii. The sequence goes on from JABUQX010040644.1 coordinate 41,107, forward strand.
TTTATGCAAGGAATATCATACTAATTTTTTTAAGCAATATTAACGATACATCCTATATATATATATATATATATATATATATATATATATATATATATATATATATATATATATATATATATATATATATATATATATATATATATATATATATATATATATATATATATTTTTATATAAAAATAATAAATATATATATATATATATATATATATATATATATATATATATATATATATATATATAAATAAATAATTATTTTTATATATATAAAAAATATATATATATATATATATATCTCATCTATATATACAATAATATATATATATATATATATATATATATATAAATAAATAAAGACTGATTTTTATAATATTAAAGAACCCGTTTAAGAGATATCACCTTGCAATAGCAATTAATAGGAATAGAGAAACTATGGCACAGTTTTTTATCTTTATAAATGATTTCAAACCTATATGACAGAAAGTGCATATTTGTTTCAATTCAGGTTTTGGCGATTTTCATACTTAAATATTTGGCTTCATAGCGAGTTTTATAAAATTTATCCACCACCAGCTTTAAATTATACACATTTTCAAATTGGGAAGGGAAGGTAGTCGTACTAAACTTTTCATTTCTTTGAAGAATGGTGTTAAATTCAAAGACATCTCCTATTTTCAATTAGGGAACACCATCGCTTTCCCTAATCGCTTTTCGTATATTGGCTCTAAACAAAGTCATATCCCAAGAATCGATTATTTTTTCTTGTAATTTAGTGTGATTTGAATGATAAATACGGAAACCGCCTCCCGTCCAGAACCGCGCCTCTCTCTTCTCAAAAAAGCTACAGTACGTCTTTATGCACCGAATCTATCGATCGTTATCAAGGAAACCAAAAATAGCGAAGCGCGGTTCTGGTAGGGAGGCGATTATGATAGGGCTCAGTTTCACGTCGAAACAAATTTAAGAATTGCTGTTTAAAGAAAATCTATAATTTCTTCAATTCATTTAAATATTTAGATACATATATATTCGCAAGAGGTTGAAAAAAAAATAATAATTCTATCTTTTCCTCTCTAAATTCACAAACCAACCCAAAATCACAAACTATGATTTCAATTTCCTTCCTCTCTAAATTCACAAACCGAGATTTTATTTTCCAACCCAAATTCACAAACTAAGATTTTAATTTCCGAGAGTTTTCTTTTTAAATACCGAAATATGTTAATATTTTTTAATTTTATTTTAGTTTAGTTACCTAAATTTTTCAATTAATATAGGAAACCTATTTTAAAGGAAGACTAAAATAAATAAAAAAATTTATCCTTCTTCAGTTATATAAATATTTAAACATGCTTGCAACAGGAAAACTAATCCCGATATCCGAAACTTGTATTGTAAGCAAGTTTTTTTTGTGAAACAAAATAAGAAGAAAAGGGACGTTTATTGGCAACTAGACAAACCAATATTTTATTTCCCAACCCGAATGGCGATAAATCTTAATCTTTTCTCAACGTTCTAAATAACCATCGAAATTCAATTCTAGAGTTGTTTTATAAGGTCTAAAAAATTAACAAAGTCCCAAAATTTATATATCGAAATATTTTAATTATATGTAAATTATTTTTTAATTTTGTTACTCTAAATTTTAATTTGTTATAGAAAACGAATTTTTAGGGAGAATAAGAATAAAAAATAATAACTCTATCTATAAAATAATCACCATCTTTCATAATCGCAACAAGTAAACTAATTTTGTCCCCACAAACTTGTAGAGTAAGTAGTTCTTTTCCTATATATATATATATATATATATATATATATATATATATATATATATATATATATATATATATATATATATATATATATATATATATATATATATATATATATATATATACTATATATATATATATATATATATTCGCAACGAGTAAACTATTTTTGGTATCACAAACTTGTAGCAATTGTCGTAGAAGTTGTCTAGTTTCAAACTTTGCAAAAAAAAAAACAGGTGACCAATAAATGTTTCCTTTTACAAAAATTTTTGGCAATAAAACTAGCTTACCCGCTGCATATAAAAAAAACACGATCTCCTACAAAAAAATTTAAAAATCTATTTATTCGCAATAAATAATCTAGTTTCGTTATCACTAACTTGTATTGGAAACAATTTTTTTGATCAGGTGAATGAAACCAAAAAAGAGGGAGACGGGATATTAAGATGTAATCAAAGGTGGATTGTGGTAATGAAAATATATTTTTATACGAGTAAGAGTCGATTGTCGTAATGTGGGTTTTCCATCATACTTTGCAAAAAAACATATAATTAGTAAATGTTTCCTTTCATAAAAGTTTGTGAGAAAGAATCTATTTTACCAGTCATGATTAAAAATGTACGATCTCCTGAAATTTGTTTTATAAATTCATTTATTCGCAACAATTAAACTATTTTCGTTCTTACAAACTTGTATTGGAAGTATTTTTTTGACCTGGTGAATGATACAAAAAGAGGTAAAATATTAAGTTGCAATCAAGAGTAGATTGCGATAATTAAAATATATTTTTATAGAAGTATGAGACGATTGCAAAAAAACAGGTAGATGTTAAATGTTTACTTTCACAAAAGTTTGTGAAATGAAAGTAGTGCACCCGCTGCAAATAGAAATATATTATCTCCTGAAAAAACTAGTTTACTCGCCTCCAATAAATGTCCCTCTCCTTGTTATTTTGTTGCACACAAAAAACTGTTCACCGACAAAAAAATTGGTTTACTTACTGCGAATATGAAAGATGATAATTATTTCATTAGATAGAATTATTATTTTTTTTTTTTTTTTGTCCTTCTTAAAAATTTATTTTCTATTATAAATGAAAATGTGGGTTAACTAAGTTAAAAAAATAAACAATTTTTAAATTTTTCGATATATACATTTTTGAACGTTTAAAAGCTGGTCCGAAATTTACAAAACTCTCGGAAATGCTGAAATATAAAAACTTGATTTGAGAACTTTCATTAGATAAAATTATATTTTTTTAAATTTTTGTCATTCTTAAAAATTAGTTTTCTGTAATAATTTAAATTTTTAGGATAACTAATTAAAAAAAAATAAAACTAAAATATTTCGATTTATAAGTTTTTGAATAATAGTCGTTCCGAAATTTACAAAACTCTCGTACGTGGTAAGATAAAATTTTGGTTTGAGAACTTAGGCAAGAATGAAAAAAAATATAGGTTTATTGATTTGCCATAAATAGCAAATCAGAAATTTATCTCCATGTGAAATCAAAACTAGTTTGTTCGCTGCCAAAAAATGTCCCACCCCTCTTATTTTGTTGCGCACAAAAGAAGTATTTACAATACAATTTTGCGACAAAATGAGTCTGCTTGTTGCGAATTTGAACGATGATATAGGTAAAATTCTTTAATTTGCCCCCTTTAACGATTCGTTTTTCTTTAATAAAATAAAATCTTAGGTTGACTAAATAAAAAAAATTATGAATGTATATAAATATACGATTATTGATTCTTTATATACACCATAAGTTTGTGATAAAAAATTGGTTTACTCGTTGCGAATATGAAAGATGATAATTATTTCATTAGATAGAATTATTATTATTTTTTATAACAGCCGTTCCTAAATTTACATAATTCTCTGAATGTTGGAAAATAAAATCTTAGTTTAAAAAATTTCATTATATAAATTATTATTATTTTTTTTCCTCTATAAAAATAAAAATAAAAATAAAATGTAGGACAACTAAATGAAGGGTTGTAATATAAACTTTGGGTTCGAGAAATTAGACAAGAATGAGAACAAATATACGATTAATGATTTTATATAAACAGTAAATCATCAATTTAACTCGCTTTGAAATCAAAAACTAGTTTACTCGCTGCAAGAAAATGCCCCTTTTACTTTGATTTTGTTGCATTTGTACACAAAAAATTAAGGTTTGATAGCTGTGATAACAAAATTAGTTTGTCTGATGCGAATGTAAAAAAAAATGATAATAAATTTAAAAACTCATATATCGAAATATTTTAAAATTAC
>JABUQX010040645.1:0-2500 GCA_015478945.1 Trachelipus rathkii
AATATATATAATATATATATTTTATATATAATATAATATATATATATATATATTATATATATAATATATCTATAATATATATATATATCTATATAATATATATATAATATACATATATATATATATATATTAATATATAGTATATATATTATATGTATATGATATATATATATATATATATCATATATAATATTTATATATATATATAATATATATTATAACACATATTTACTATAAAAGTTATAGTAAATATATAAGGCGACATAATTACAGAAGCGTAATTAATATCTGACTGTAATTAAATTCTCTAACTAAAAAAATAGTTATAGTTTTTAACGCAGCCATTAAATTCAAATTATCTCAATGTCAACATACTAATAATGATGAGGAAAAAAAGCACTCATAACCTGAAAATTGAAGGTAAATACGTGTAATCGTATTAGCCATACCAAGATAATATTTACTTTAACAAAGTAAAGGTTTTGTTTTTCAATATTATATATAATATATAATATATATATATATATTATACTTTAGAAATATTTATATAAAAATGTTATACCAAGATATTTTTTTTGTAGTATATATTAGTGATGCAGCAGATGTCATTTTTTTCGCAATCCGCGGATCGCGGATGCGGAGCGAATGTTGATTTAACATCCGCGATGCGAATGCAGATGCGATGTCAGATGCTGATATATATAATATATACTATATATACTTATATATAATTATATATATCATATATATATTAGTATACACACTATACTAATACTATATAATATTATATCTCGAGTGTTAGGGCCACAATCTATTAAGATTTACCAGGGGTGAGGAGGGACTCAACTTAAATGCAGCCCACCAACCTTTTTCTAACCTCCGGCCTTAATGAAAGAGATTTTTAGCAGTGGATTATATACTTTTTAACTACTATTGAAAATTCAAATATATGAAGGTTGTGCTTGAGAACAACATTAAAAGCGTTTTCTGAGCCTAGTCTTAATCAAACTTTCATTCTTTTTTATAAACCGTCTCATTTTCAGTTTGAAAGATGTTCTAAAAATGGCCTCCTTAGTGTTAAGCTTTATGGTATTACATTGGACAACTGTAGAGGAGCTGTTTTTTGCAATTTCTTCATGGTTTCAAATCTTAAAGCAGTGTGATATAATGTCATTTTCCCACATTAGTAAGATGTAACTTGGAATGCTAATTCTGGCTACAAGCAAGAGGTTTTTGAGGAATACCATTTTTTCCATCATATGAAGTGCACCATTCCATCGAGTTGGAACGTCCTTGATAACAGTAAGATATGGAATATCAAGCAGTTTTTGAATTTGCCTGCAACTCATTTTTCATTTTCATTTTCAGATTAATTTAAGTATTTTTATTATAAAATTTCCTTTATCAATCTCGACACAAGATCCGCGCACAATCCGCAGGGAAAAGCCGCGATGCGGATTGCAGATCGGATCTTTAATAATGTGCGGATGCTCGGCGGATGCGGATACCATGGTATCAGTGCATCACTAATATATATATTATATATATATTATATATATATATATATATATTATATCTATATATATATATATATATATTATTATATACTATAATATATATATATAATATATTGCCGTCCAAGCCGGATAAAAGGAGAAGAGATGCGAGAGTAGGACCGAGACTGATGCAGTACATTCAAGACGTTCGAATGTAAATGAAAGATTGAAGAAGTGCACGCTGAATGTAGGAGGAATAAAGTACCATATTCATTAAGAGTATGGCCTTCAGCAAAGTTGAAGTTAGGGAGAAAAGGAACAATTCTTAAACCTACTAGAGGAGGAGTACAGTAATGCGGTGAAGGAGACAAGCTTGTTGATAGATTTTAATGGAAGGGTAGGGAGCGAGGGAGAAAGAATAGAGAATACTTTAGGACCTTTTGGGAAAGATATAAAAAAAACAGAAGGGGAAAACTAAATGATTTTTGTGTTAGAAATGGTTTGAAGATAATGAACGGATTTTTCTATCGTAGGGAAGAACAAAAATTTACAAGATATAGATGGAATCAGCAGACTGGCCAGTTTGATCAAAAATCAGTTATAGATTACATCATAAGGATTCTGAAGCTCTTCAATACGATGTATAGACCAGAAGAAATACCAGATGAGTAGGGGAGAACCATCTTAGTGACGATCTTTAACAGGGAAGAGATGCAGGGAAAATGTTGAAAAGTATAGAGGAATTGCTCTTATACCTACATGTAACAAAGTTGTCATGATGAAGAATAATAGAAGGAAGACAAGAAGCCCGGGTAGGCCAATTTTTGGGAAGCGAGAGACAACACGGATATAGGAAAATTCAGAGTATTACAGATTTGATTTTTAAATTAAGAATGATGATGGAAAAGTCTTGGGAGTTTATCGAGAGTCTCTATAAAGCTTTCAAAGATTTGCAGCAGAAGGCCTTTGATTGCAAACAAAGAGATAGGTTATAGGAATGTATG
>JABUQX010040645.1:5000-7500 GCA_015478945.1 Trachelipus rathkii
TAATTTTTTCTCTCTTTTCTTTTTTACCCTCCTTGTTTATATTAGTGTTTTTGAACTTTAAAAATTTGTGGTTCGAGTGGGTGAAGGTGGAATAACTCATAAATATATTTGATATATTATATTAATATATATAATATAATATATATATATATATATTATTATTATATATATATATATATATATATATATCTTATATTATATATTATATATTATATATATAATTTATATATTATATAATATATATATATATTTATGATGAAGTTCGACGTTTATCTCTGGTTAAGGCGAGCTTTCTTGGTTCGCTCTTAAGCAGCGCGATTCAGTCAGTTTATGGATTCTGGACCCTAGTTGGCTACCGTGACCGCACTTATAAAATTGCCGTCGTAGTGAGATTTTCTGTAGTGATTTGAGTATTGCGATTGGCACGTTTACGGCATAGTGTTCGACTACTAATCTCGAATACACCACATCACTACAAAACATAGCTAACACATTCAACAGACAATCTATTCACATACAAATCAATTCTCATGGCTTCCTTCGCATTGGAAAGCTCCGTATAGAATCGTGAACCAACCCCGCGTGGCAAGCACTCCCCTGCGTTGCGCTGAGGCAGGGCTTCCTATCTAGGTCTCAATATTCTTGCAGCTTTACCGACTGGTCAGAAACCCATACAATACTTTCCCTGACCAATTATTTCCGATATCGGATTGAGGTTATGTGGGTGAGATGATATAATATATATAATATATATAATATATATATATATATATATATATATATATATATATATTAATAATATAATATATATATATAATTTATTATATATATATATATATATAACATTGTATGAGATAGTGAGCTATGCATAAGTATGTATGACCGATAGTGACGATTGTGGTACGGATAAAGTTCGGAGGGACATTCAATTTTTTCTTTCTTCACTTTATGATCGTTTTGGAATTGTGTCGCTGTAAAGGTGAAGTGAGTGTCGAAGGTTTTTTTCGCGAGTATCATAGGTGCTTTGTTTAGTGAGATGATGAAGTTGTTTAGAGTTACTTCTGGATAGAGGATGATTTGGTGTCTGTGGTGACCGAGAGAAGATAATTTCTCGTCGAGGCCGGACTTGCTATTTAATGTAAACCAAATATTTCTTATAGATGATTTAGGTTAGTTTCTTGAAGAGATTTGTGCAGTGGGTACTGAGCATCTTATTATGGTTATAGTTATGCATCTGGTATGTTTACTTATTTTTTGATTTGGGAGTTTTAGGGGTAGGATATCAGATGTAAAGAGGTTGGCAGAATGGAAATTTGGATACTCCCTGGGGGAGTGCATTTCTTAGATTTACGTTTTGGGGGAAAATTGGCCTTTGCCCCCCCCTTGGAAAAATTACCTTTTTGGTTTTTTTGGGGGGGGGGGGGGCCATGGCTGTGCGTCCAGATATAAAATTGGAAAGCCATTTTTTTGTAATTGTTAGGAAAGGGTGAATTTAGGATTTGGATATCGAATGTGTCTGGTATCGTGTCAAAGGCTTTATTAATGTCTATACCCAGAGCAGGGCTCGTAGGCAGAATTTTTTTCCGGGAGGAGGCGGTGAGATAATATATATTATATATATATAATATATATATAATATATATATATAATATAGTATATATTATATATATATATATTATATATATATACATATATATAATATATATCTATAATATATAGTATATATATAATATATATATAATATTGAACGAATTGGAGATGTCACAAAGATGTTTTTAATTTTAGTTATGTTTGATTTTTAATTTTTTTTTCCTTTAAGGCGCCAAATAAATGTAACTACCTATCTTCAAAACATTTTTGCTTTAAATTTGACTTAAACGTAGTCGAAATCAAGGGTTCCTGATCATCATAATTCTCACCTTTTATTGGTTCATACCTGCTATCACTTCCAGTTTCATTACTAAGAGTCAAATGATCTCTTTTGCAGTGACATGTATCCCTCTATTTCATTTGAAAATCAAATTTTCCTTTACCAGAGGAGCATTCTTTTAACACCTTTTGGAAAATCTATTAGATCAAGGCAATTTGCAGCAGCTTATTCAATCACTGCACCGCAGATTCTTTCTTAGACTTTTTTGAAAAAAGAATTCAAATTGGCATCTAAATGTTCAAATATTTTCCAAGTGAAATACGTAATTTTAGCAAATAAAGTAGATTCAATTCAAAGCTGGAGAAGGTTGTCAGGTATTTCTCCAGACAAGAACCGTATTATACCTGCTTGGTATTTCTCCAAACAATACACTCTTCACCACGATGAATACGGTTGGATTTTGAGGGGTGGCTTATATATAAATGTAAACATAAATTAATGGCTTCCTCCGTTTATATTGTGTAGCAATGATGAACACTTATTAAGACCAGTTCTGTTAAGCTTTCTTCTCCCGTAGAATTGAAAAAATATGTTTTAATCCTTTTCAGAGTAGAGAAATATGTTTATGGA
>JABUQX010040645.1:17500-20683 GCA_015478945.1 Trachelipus rathkii
GTATCAACGGTACATAAATCGATACACATTTGTATCGGTTATCGGTATCGCTTAGACAATTCCTAAATGTATCGAGTATCGGTATCGCTTTATGCATTTTTCTATAGATGTATCGAAAAAAATCGATAGACGATACTCGATACATTTTCAAAATAATTATCAAAATTATATAAATATATAGTATATATATATATATATATATATATATATATATATATATATATATATATATATATATATATATATATATATATATATATATATATATATATATATATTAGACAAGATAAAACGACCGCAAATTGCATAATGTTGCGGTAGTTGAAGGAGATGGAAACCAAAGTCTTTCTAGAGTTTCTCCTACTACAATAAGGGTCTCCTTATTTATATAGAATCAAAGTTATTTTGTTGTATCAACAATGATATATATAATCCGGACTGATTTGTTGGTTTTTATCATGGATGTGTTGTGAATGTATCCTTCCATTCAAACGTTAGTATTTACGAATGTAAAGTGTAAAGAGAATCTGCTTTTCCTCCACTTATTCGCTCTGACGGTTCTGTAGCTAACTCTCCTACTGAAAAGGCTAATCTCTTCGGCCTCCTTTTTTCATCTAATTCTACCCTGGACGATTCCGGCATCCCTCCTCCTGCTTCTTCTCCTCTCAGGTTTCCTATGCCTCTTCCCGCGATTACGCATGATCGGGTGCATGGGATTCTGAGATCTATGAGTGTCAGGAAGGCTAGTGGCCCGGATGGCATTCCTCCCCGTGTTTTGAGGGAGTGTGCTTCTGAGCTGGCGCCTGTCCTCGTTCAACTCTACTCTCTATGTCTTAATACTAATACTTTTCCTCAGTGCTGGAAGCGCGCACATGTCCAACCGATCCCGAAAAAAGGTAGCCGCTCTGATCCTTCTAACTATCGCCCTATAGCTCTCACTTGTATTCTATCTAAAATCTTTGAAACTCTTCTTAACTCTCATTTCCTGGATCATCTGGAGTCTCATTCCCTTCTTTCAGATCATCAGTATGGCTTTCGACGCTCGAGGTCAACTGGTGACATACTATCCTATCTTACTGATTTATGGTCTTCTGCCCTTAGGGACTATGGGGAGTCTTGGGTGGTGGCACTCGATATATCAAAGGCTTTTGATCGAGTATGGCATGCGTCGCTACTCTCTAAGCTCCCTTCCTTTGGGTTTCCTCCTTCTCTTTGCTTACTCTTGTCAAGTTTTCTTTCTGGTCGCTCCATATCAGCACTCGTTGATGGAGCGACTTCTTCCTCCTTTCCTGTTAATTGTGGTGTTCCTCAAGGTTCTGTTTTATCTCCAACTTTATTCTTACTTTTCATCAACGATCTCCTCAGCTGTACTTCTAACTCTGTTCACTCTTATGCCGATGACTCAACTCTCCATTCTTCCACTCATTTCAAATCTGCTCCCTCTTTTGCATCTAGAGTTGCCTCTCGTCTTCAGCTTTCCGATTCTATTCTTGCCGACCTGGATGGGATTTCCCGGTGGGGCCACCGCAACCTTGTGAAATTCAACTCTTTGAAAACTCAACTTCTTCATATCTCCCTCAAAAACACCTCCCAACTTTCCTATTTCCTTCGACGGCTCTAACGTCTCTCCTGTGAATAACATAAACATTCTTGGTCTTAACATAAACAATAAATTGTCTTGGAAACCTCATATTTCAATGGTTGCTAAGGTGGCCTCAAAGAAACTGGGAGTTCTGTTCAGGTTGCGGGAATTTTTTTCCTCTGCACAGCTGCTCCAGTTATATAAGGGCCTTATTCGCCCTTGTATGGAGTACTGTTCTCACATTTGGGGGGGCTCCGGCTCCACCCTTCTATTGGATAGGGTTGAGTCTAAAGCTAAGAGACTAATAAACTGTCCCCTACTTTCAAACTCTCTTGACCCTCTATCTCTGCGACGTGACGTTGGCGCACTATCTCTTTTCTATAGGTACCACAGCGGCAGGTGCTCGAGGGAACTGCTCGAATTCCACCTCCATTGCGTCGCCCAAAGAACAAGAGGTGCCTTGCTCATGAATTTTGCGCGAGCATTGAAAACCCCAGACTTGTTCGTTGTGGTGCCTCTTTCTTTTCAGTCATCTTGTTCTGTTAACTCCTTGCAATCTTCCGTTTTTCTAACTGTATTTAATCTGCATCTCTTTAAAGCCCACGTTTGTTCTCACCTGAAAGATTTGCGTTAGGCATTGGTGTATTTTTGTGTATTTTATTTTCTGCCTCCTGCATGAAGGGCGCCTGGACCGTGAGTGATGGTGATCTGTAGAAGTATATATATATATATATATATATATATATATATATATATATATATATATATATATATATATATATATATATATACTATATATATATAGAGATATATATATATATATATATATATATATATATATATATATTGCCGTCTAATGTGGCTCAAAGGAGAGCGCGGCTGAGTAGCAAGGTATAGGGCCATGGTTCGATAAATCTTCTGGATCATAGGCAGTAAATACGAAGAGAAGTTCTCTTCCGTAAATAGGGCTACTGATCATGAGGTGTGAACTTATAAATAAATAAAAAAGAAACTTTTATTTTTTTTTAAGGAAAGAGCTTAGAAGAATGTGAATGATTAGAAGTTAAGAAAATGAATGTCAAGATATTTTTGGTTCACCTCCAAGACGATTAAGGACAGGAAGTTTACTATCTTCTTGAGGTCATTTGAGATAAAGAAATGGTCGGGAAGTTCACAGCTGTATCTTGAAAATCAAACGAAATCCATTAGAGGTATAATGAACGTAAAATTCGCCAAGAATGATAATGATGTCAGCAAAAGGAGAAGATGAGATAATTTGTTCATTTTTGGAGTTTAGATACTCAAAGTATTTCATTAAAATAATTAAGTGATAAATAGACAGAACAGATGAATTTAGTTATAGATTGGAAAGAGAGACTAAGCCATAGAGTAGAGAATTCAGAGAACTTTGAATGAAAAACAAGAGGACATACTACATCGTTGCTTCCATATGGGGAATAGCCTAAATGGTCGACAGGGAAAATCGTCGACACGACATCAAAAAAATATTCCGTACAGTCAGCCACAGGCGTTAGGTTAGGTTAGATTAGGTTGGGTTAGGTTAGATTAGGTTAGGTTAGGATAGGATAGGTTAGGTTAGG
>JABUQX010040646.1:0-25000 GCA_015478945.1 Trachelipus rathkii
GGCGCCATTGTCCGTGGTGTTGGCCGCCACCTTGCCATGGATGCTAAAGTCCTAGTGAATGTCTGTGATGAGTTTCCCCAGGAGTTTGTGCGTCTGCCTTTCCTAAAGACAATAATTATTGATTTAGTTTATAAATTAAATAAAATTTATATCTCATAATCTCATAGGTACTTATTGGCAGTTTTTAGCGCCTAAGCTATAAAATGACAAAATTTAACTTTTTAATTTTCTTACCTTCACCTCCTTGCACGCCAGAGTTGCACGTGGCCTTTTGAGGGTGTCCTTGTCAATCCAGTGGACTGTCATGACTGCAGCTATCAAGATGTATTCTACCAACATTTTTTCAACTCTAGACACAATATCTATTGCCTCAGAATGAGTTCTAGCATTTAATACTTAAATAAAGAAATATCTGGCCTTACGTGTAGGAACTAGACTTGTACATCTGGTGGATCGCCGAGCAGCAAGATAACAGCTTAACTATTAAATACATTTTTTTTAAATTTTAAAGTTGGCATAAATATTCCGTAGAATTTATTTCATTTTTAGAGACAAACTCCCAACTTTATTTTGTTTGTTTAAAAGCCTAGATCGCTTGCCTTTAGACCTGCAGCTACTCGAATGACGTCAGATGTCTATTTGAAGTTCATAGCTCCTCCCACTCTCATATGGTACCATGAACGAAAGTTATATTTCTCTCATTCTTTCGATAAATTTTAAATGTGATTTCCTAATAAGTCGAAAAATATATTAATTAGACGGCACCATAAAACATTATGAACATATTCTAATCACTTTATCTCACTATTGACACATAAAATAAATTCGTATAACACATCATCAAAATTTCATTACATTTTTTTAGTCAGAGGACCTTTCTAACTAATTATTAACTAATAAAATAAAATACAAATCATTTTTATATGGAGATCTCCAGCATCTACTGTAACCTATAGACTCAAGGTCTTCACAAATTATCTTTTTAAATATAAATTTTAATACCTTAAAATTTATTACCGTTTTCTTTTCCTTAGAAAAATGGGAATATTTTTCGTTAATGGGACATATACGGCGCCCATTTTAAATATGTTTCCATTAGAGTAACGTTTTACCAATAATTTTAATTATCTAAACAAACACGTTAAAAATTTTTTTTTTAAACAGAATTTTTATTATTCATTACGGAACAATTTTAAACCATATTCAAATTTTGTTAAAATTTTAACCTCCTGCTCCTCAGCATGTGGGGGACTGGGAGTAAATGATGGGGGGGGGGAGCCTCATTCTTCTTCGCTATAATTGCATTTCTCTGCTTTTACTTCTTCGAAAGACTTTCTTTATATGCACATATAATTATTCTATGTAAAACTCCTACTCTACTTTACACTATTCATACATTATTATGTGCGTGTCTAATATTTTTAATTACTTTTTAATAAAACAAATAATTATAAGAATTAACTTGCACTTAAAAATTACTTTCGTTGATGAAAAATCAACTATGTGAGAATAGAGGAACTTCGCTGGGTCATAATGGGTTGAGAGCTTTTGAAAGCAGGCGATTTTGAGCCTTGTGGTTTTGTTTTTTTCCATTTTTTTTTTTTGTTATTTGCGGACTCGCGCGTGTTCTCATCCAATTTTGAAGTTAAGCCTACTTCGATGAGTAACAGGCTATATCGTTTGGGCCGTGAGTCAAAATTACAACTTGACTTTCTTTGTTTAGTTTAATTTTAGAGAAAGCTTTTTCTTAAGTGCTTTTGGAGGATCTCAATGGTGGGGAGTTTTTTCTCTACCCATCCACCCTCATCTCAAGGCTTCCTTGTTGTTTGTAGAAATTCGTTGGACGATCTTTTTTTTTTTTTTTTTTTTTTTTTTTTTTTTTTTTTAAAAAGCACGGTGATTTTCAGTTTTTGAAAGATTTTTTTTTTTTGGTACGAACTCTTTTATTTTTCTTTTATAAAAAGAAACTTTCTTCACGTTACAAGATATGCTTTCAGTATTATTAAATATAACCACAAGACTTATTTTCTTAACACGTAATCTGGGTTTCATTAATTAATCCGCGTTATTTTTATTATTATTATTATTATTATTATTATTATTTTATTATTATTATTATTATTATTATTATTATTATTATTATTATTATTATTATTATTATTAATGGCCCTTTTATCAGACAGATTGATATTTGAAAGTCACTCTGGGGACAAATATGTACAGGCGAGATGATGAGGTCATTAATTAATTAAACATAGATTTAAATTTCAAACTCAAACTAAATAATTAATATTGATGGAATGAGGTGTATTAAAGAGATTTTGATGTTAGTCATTTATTAATTTTTTTCTTGTATTGTTTTTATCACAGATCATAATAGGGCAATTTTTTATTTTGTTAATAATAAATACGGACATCGGTCACTGCCTTCGAATACATATTTTCGGTAAGTATCGAATCCAATATTATATTTATTAGGAAGATTCTCACAGGGGCGAGTGATGTCTCGATGTACTGTGCTAGATCTTTTTCACCATTCTCTCTAATTTTATATCTTATTAAATTTCACTGATGATCAACATAGCGTATATAATGACATTCAAGAGATCTTATAAGACATTATTATATTAATAACATTTCAATTTTAATACAAAATAATATATTCTAGCTGCCAGGGCATGCCTGGACACTTGTTGACTGGCACTGATGTCTTCGGCCTAATGTCGTCTTTCCTCCTCGGTCTCAGATGACGGGTTAGGACAAGACGTCTATTAGCTGGTTTCAATTTGAAATTAATATAAAAAAGAATTAAAATAGTTATGTGTGATCTAGAAGATGTAGGTATTTTACCAGTACATAATAAATATATACTTTCATTTTGATGTTTGGTTTTTCTACTCTTACATAATATCTTTTGTCTCAAAATGAGGGTTTTTTTCTAGTTTTATTACAATAAGATTATAAAAGATTATTTTATGTATAGACTAGTGATATTATATATATATATAATTATATTTATTATTATATATATATATATTTATATATATTATATATTATATATATATTATATTATAATATATATATATTATATTCTATTAATATATATATTATTATTTATATTATATATTATATATATAGCATTTTTTTTAAAAAAGTTGTGATAGCGGGACTATAAATTTTTTGCATTCTTGCAATTTACAATTTTTTTTTTTTGGTAGTCCGCTAATGCGGAATTGCAGGACTTAAAGTTGGGAATGATTTTTGCATTCAGCTTAACTGCATTACGCAACTTTTTCAATATCGATCGCAATTTCCGCAGATTTTTTTTTGGTAGTTCTGCAAATTGCGGAATGCTCACCTATGTATATATATATATATATATGTATATTATATATATATATATATATATATATATATATATTAATTATATATATTTATATATATATTATATATATATATATATATATATTATATATTATATTTGTCAAAATAAGATTTTATTTTAAGATATATATGAGCCTAATTAATTTATCCAGATATAGTTTCATGCAACCAAAATTTTTTTCGTCTGCAGAATAAATCCACTAATAAAGATAATTACTTCATATAATTATGCCATACAGAGTCATATTTATATTTTTTTCCTTGGAATTTGCTTCTTAGAATTATTGAGAGTCTTCTTTTATATCTTTCTTCATGGAGTGAAGAAGTACTGTTTTTATAAGCAGCAATCAGGCTTCATTTCACAATGTTTATTTATATTTTTACTTGAATTATGGGGTTGGACATAACTTATGCTTAAATTTGAAAAACTTTTTTTTCATATATATATATATACTATATAATTATATATATAATATATAATATATATATATATATATATATATATACTATAATATATATTTTTAATTATTATAATTATAATTATAAAAAATATATTAATATATATATATATATAATATATTATATATATATGTGTGCTATGCATAGAAGGATATAGCGTTAAATAGCCTTTGAAAATGAATAAGATAATTTTAAACAACTTTTTTTTTTATTAATTTTCGAAAAACTTTCCCGATATATTTTTTCAATCTAGCCTCATAATATATATATATATATTTTATATATTATATATTATATATTATATAATAATATATATATGTATATATATATATTATAGATATATATATATATATATATATATATATATATATGAAATATGAAGAAATCTCAGGGAACTGTGGAACGAGGGCAGAGGAAGGCTGGAGAGATTTCAGAGAAGGTGTGGAACAGGTTGCACGAGGAAGTGATTGGAACAAAAAAGATAAGTAGTGGAAAAAGACGTTTGGTGGAATGAGGAAGTCAAAGAAGTAAGTAAAAGAAAAAAAAAGAATACCGTTTATGGGAATGAAGACAAACAGATAAAAATAGACAAGCTTATGTTCTGGCGAGAAATCTAGGCAGAAGTAGTAAGAGACGAAACAAATCGAGTGTCGTGGGAAAGATAGGAGGGTTATGGAAGTATGACAATTTGGAGAAACTAGGAAGGTTGATATATGGAATAGCTAAGAGATTAAGAACAAAGATGAACCTAAAACGAATGTGATATTTAACAAAGAGAGAGTAGTGGATAATGAAAAGGTCGAGGAAATATGAACATAATATTTTGATTAACTTTTAAAGGGGAGGACGAAGAGGAATATATAGAGGAGGTGAACCCACAATGAAGTCCAAGACGGATGACTTGACCTGATAATGGCGAGACATGAGACAAGCCTATAAGAGAGCTAAAGAATGGTAAGAGCCTGGCATCGATGGTTTGAAAGTAATGAAATATTCAAACAGGAGAAGGTATGGTGGCATGGATGACAAAATTTAATAAATAAATATATATTCAAGGAGGAAACATACGTCCAAGATTCTAGTTAAAGAGTGATTACTAATACAGATAAAAAGGAGAATGAAAAGAGTGTCAGAATTACCGAGGAGTAGTGCTGCTATTGAGCGCATATAAAATATACGAGAGGACAATCGAAAAGAATTCGGAGAGAATTAGAGGGAAAAATCGGAGAGTGGACCCATGGAATTCAGGGGCAATAGAAGTGAATTGTTATTGACTTGATATTCTCTTTAAAAATGATAGTGGAAAAGAGCATAGAATGGAATAAGATAGCATATATCGCATGGATAGATCTGAGAAAGATTTTGATAGAAATGTAAAGAATAGAGATTGTGGGGGAGTGCTGGATGATCTGCATATGGAAAGAAAGAAGAAACCTAAAAAGATATCCAGAAACGATATAAAAAAGGTTAGACGGAGATGGGAAGGGAGAAATTGTTTGAAACGAAGACTGGAGTAGAGGGCAGGGCAGCAGTGCTGTCCCTTTACTTTTTGCTTTATATTTGGGACAATGTTGAAGAGGATATGTGTAAAGAGAGGATAGGGATACTTGTATACGAGAACGATAAGCGTGCTGTTGTGGACACTGGAACGATAACATGAACTTCAGGCTGCATTTGAATTGATACGTTTAGAGGGTATATTTACGTTGCTGCGCCAATAGACAGGGAGAAAACGGAAATAATATGTTCTTAATAAACGTTGAACACGGCGGAGATATGGATGGAGGATATACAGTTGAACAGGTAGTAGAATTTCAATATCTAGGAGTGGAATATTTGACGAGAATTGTTAGATAAGATGCAGAACTGAGGGAAAGAATAGCAAATACTCAAAGGATGTGGGAATTGTTTACCCGTTGATGACGCAGAGAGGATTGCAGTTAGAGGTAACAAATGACAATTTAATACAACCATCTAGACCAATATTTACTATCGGGTCGGAAATGTTGGGTACTTAGTACGATACATAAGAGTAAATAGGGCGGGAAATGAGTGTGTTGATTAAATAAGAGAATAAATCGTTGATGGGACAGAGTTAGGAGTGAAGTAATAAGAGAGGAGCTGGGAGTACGCCAAATAATTGAATGTATAGAGAGAAACCAGCTGAGATGGTTTGGGTATGTGGGAAGAATGGATGACTGAGATACCTCCGAAGATTACTTAATTGGAAACCTATCGGAACGAGACCAGTGGAAAGACGAAGGATACTGTGGAAGAGGGGATTGTGTCAAGGGGAGAAACGATGGAGAAATGGGAAAGATCAGCACTGTTCGAAGACCGGGATGCCTGGAGGGATTTCTGGAGAAGCAACATTGACAGGCTCTACTAAAAGATGGATGGTGGAGAAAGGATATATATATAATATATATCTATTATATATTATATATATATATATATTATATATATATATATATATATTATATATATTAATATTATATATTTATTATATATTATATAGTATATATATATTATATATATTTCAGTTACATTTAGCAAAGGATAAAAGCAATAAAATAAAATATAAGCAAAAGTATTGCGGGAAATTTAGCATCAGGATAATATAATCTTTCTGAGGTTTCCTACTGTATCATACTTTGTCTACTTGAAAATTCAAATCAAGGTTTTCAAGGCAACTTATTAGGAAATTATATTTCATTTTGAAATTAGATACTTGTGTAGGAAGAAAATCAACAGGGTAGATTAATAGAAAATTTGAGACCTCTGTGATTAAGAAGTGTCTTTAAGTAAGGACCCTCCTGATTTTACTATTAAGGTAGGAAGAGACTTACAAAGGAACGTATACATAGTAATCAATATCGACCTTTTGAGAGAAGAGAGTTTCTTCAATAATTGTTATTTATAAAATTCGTAAACGAAAACATTTATTGATTAAATAATATTTTTTATATATTTTAGGGGTATTTTTAAGGGTGTGTTTGTTTGAGCGGGGTTTGGAGCTTGAGGTATTGGGGAAGTGCCTCAGGTTGTGGGATCCCAGTAAACGTGCAGCCTAATTTAAGTGTGGGAATAGAAGAAAGTAGAGTGGTGAATAAGAGGGTCAGGATTAAGGTGAGGGAGAGTAAAGAGATAGGATGGGCAAAAGAGAGTAGATTAGAGTGGGTCTGTATGAATGTGAGAGGGATAATTGGGATTGAAAAGGGAAGAAGTGGGGGTAAAATTTTTGAAGAAAAAAGGTTGGATGTGTTAGGGTTGACAGAAACTAAGCTGAAAGGATAGAAGGGGACTTTGGAAAATTTAAGGGTAGGATTTCGGGGGTGAACGAGAGAATGAGGGCGAGGGAAGGGGTAGGAATAGTTATGAGGAAGAGGTGTGGGATAAGGTAAAGTTGTGAATAAGTGAATTCGAGAATAATGTGGGTTAAAGTGAAATTGGGGGGGATGTGGGTTTTTAAATGCGCGTATGCACCAGTAAATGGAGCGGGGAGGAGCGAGAGAGAAAGATTTTGGTGATTGAATGATTGTGTTGGGAAGTTTCGGGGGTTAATGTAAAATTTGTTTATAAGGAGATTTTGGAATGTCGGAGTGGGAGAGAGGAGATGGGAGAATTATAGGTCATTTGGGGTAAAGGGGAAGGATGTTATGAGAAAGTCTGTTAGAGTTATGTGTTGATAGAAGAATTGATGTTGGAATACGTGGGTGTCAGAAAAAGTGGAAAATCATAAGTATACTGGAAAGGTGAGTAACGGGGGGAAGGCGGTTACTGGATTATTGGTGTGTATAAAATAGATAGGATAGAGGAGTTAATGGATGTAATGTATCAGAAGGGGCAGGTAGGGGGTTATCTGAACACTATTTGGTGGTTGCTAGGTTAGAGGGTAGGGGAGAGGGTAACAGGTTGAGAAAGAGAAAGTTAAGGGGAAATAGAAAGTCATTAAGGTGGAAAAATTAGATGAGACGTTGTGTAGGAGCGAGTTTAGGAAGGTTATAGGAGGATAGGTGGAGGGACGTGAGAAGGGACGGAAATTAGGGATGTGGGGAGGAGTGGAAGAGATTTAAAGAGAAATTTGTGAAGAAGCCAGAAGGATATGCGGAGTAAAAAGGTTGGGAGGCAAGTAGAAGGAAAGGAAGTGATCGGTGGATGAGGAGGTGAAGATTTGGGTGAAAAAGAAAAAAAGGGTTATGTGGAAATGGTTGGGGAATGGAGAAGGAAGCTGGGAGGAAATAGAGGGTTAGAGTGGAAGCAAAGAGGGCGGTGGAGAGGGCGAAAAGAAATGCAAATAATGAATGGTGTAGGAAAGTGACAGAAAATTTGAAACAGGAAGCAAAATATTCTGGAAAGAAGTAAATATAAAAAGAAAAAAGAGGGAGGGGTTAGGGGAGAGGGCTTAAGGGGGGGATGGGAATGGATAGGAGGGGAAGATGGGTGAGGAAAAGATGGGGGGAATATTTTAGAGGATTATTGAATGATTGGGTGGAAGAGATGAGGAGGTTTCAAGAGGTTGAGGTTGGGGGGTGGATCAGAGGGGACGGGAAGGAGCATATGGAAATACAAATGGGAAGAATTATAGGGGATACTAAAGGAAAAAAAGGAAGTCACAGGTCTAAGATGTGGGTGAGGTAGGAAATGTTACAGTGGGAGGCAGAGGGGTTGGAGGAATGGTGCTACAGGTTAAATATAATTTATGTTGGAGGAAGGAAGAGGTTCAGATTGGGAGGGATGGTTGATTTGGTTGCCCTTATAAAAGGGAAAGGTTGTGATAGGATGGAGTGTGTAATTAAGAGGTATTTGTCTTTTGAGTGTAGTAGGTGGAAAGTGTATGGGAGAATATAATTGAGAGGGTGAGAGATTTAAAGGGGGGAGAATGGGGAAGAACAAGGAGGATTTTGGGATGGGAAGGGGGGTGTGTGGATCAAGTGTTCACAATGAAGATGCTTGTGGAGAAGGTAATAGAAAGGGAAAGGGACGGTGTATGGGTGTTTTTTAGATCTGGAAGAAAGCATATGATAGAGGTGAAGAGGGGTGAATTGGAGGGTTTGGCTGGAGGGAACATGGAATCGGGGGGTAAGATTAGGTAAAAGGTAATTAGGGCTTTTAATAGTAATAGCAGAATGTGTGTGAGAGGATGTTAGGAGGGAGAGTGAGATGTTTAGAGTGGAGAGAGGGTTGGACAGGATGTGTGAAAGGAGAAATTTGAAATTATTTATGGAGAGTGTTTGCAGAAGAATGATGAGGGAGGGGAGAGGGTGGAATATGATGGATTAGGGGTGAATAGTGGGAAGTGAACATGATACTATTCGCGGATGATACTACCTTGGGGGCGAAGGATTCAGAAGGGTTGTAGTATTTGGCGAAGGAGTTTGAGAGAGTGTGTGGACTAAAAAGGTCTTTAAGATAATCCAGGTGAGTAAAGTTGTTTAAGTGTTTGAGGAGGAGGAAAAAGATGAGGGGATGGGGGTTAGAGATTAGGGTAGGAGGTGTAGTACTGGAAGAAGTAAGGTTTTCAGATTTTAGGGAATGGATTTGGGTAGGTAGGAGGGATTGAAGGAAGCAGATGATCATTAGAGTAGGGAGGAATGAGAGCATTGAGTGTTTGAGGGAATTATGGAAGGGGGGGGATTTACATAAACTCAAGATAAGTATGTTTGAAAAAATTTGTGTTTCAGCGGTACTATAATGGGTGTGGAACATGGGGGTTGAAAATGCTAGGTCCAAGAGGAAATTGGAGTGTTTGAGATGAAAGGGGCTGAGGCGGTTTGGTGGGTTAGTAAAAGGAGAAGGATTTAGGAATAGGGTAATAGAGAGAGATGTGATTGGAAGAATGGTTTGGGGAGAAGAGCGGAGTAGGGAATGTTAGATGGTTATGGACATCTGGAGAGATGGGGGAGCAGAGGGTGGTTGGAGAGTTTGGGAGGCGGATGGGTAGGAAGGAGAGGAAGGGGGAGACCAAGAAGAGATGGATGGATGGAATAAAGGAATTGCTGGAAGAGAGAGGAGGAGGGTGGAAGGAGG
The DNA here is from genome assembly GCA_015478945.1 of Trachelipus rathkii. NCBI lineage: Eukaryota > Metazoa > Arthropoda > Malacostraca > Isopoda > Trachelipodidae > Trachelipus > Trachelipus rathkii. Next base: position 9,874 of record JABUQX010040646.1, read on the forward strand.
TAGGGTGTTGGCGAGAGATAGAATGGAATGGAGGAGGTGGGTGAGGGGAGATGAAGGAATATGTATTAGGAAGTTGCTCGTACAACTACCTCCCCCGCTTATGCGGGAATAAGTGCTAGTAAAATATATAATAATATATATATATATATATATATATAATATTATATATATATATATATATATTATAGTTATATATATATATATTTATATATATATATATATATATATATATATATATTAATATAATTTTATATTATTATGAAGAAAGAAAATTGATGTACTATTCTACTTTGTACTGCCTACAGACTTTCTTTTTTATGAATTTTTTTTCGAAACTTTCCCAGATATTTTTTCAATCTACACCCCATTATAATATATATATAATTATATAATAATTTATATATATATAATATTATATTATATAAATTAATTAATTATATATATAAATATTTATATATATATATATATATATATATATATATATATATATATAATATATATATATATATATATATAATAATATATATATCTATATATTTATATATATTTATATATAATATATATATATATATATATATATATATATAATATATATATAATATATAGTAGTATATATATATAATATATATATATATTATAATAAACAAAGAACAATTACGGGAAGGTAAAGAAAACTTGGATTCTCTGGGGTGCCCCACGATGCTGGCGACTAGAGAAGGATATACTCGACGATCTAACTGGGCCATCTCACCAAGTTTAGATTCAGGACAGCTTTAATTAAGCGAACGAGCTCCCATCAAAGGCGATATCACCAAGTTTTCACCCCTTGTTCCTTCCCTCGTTCGTAAGAATTTTAAACTATAACATTGCTTCACCGCAATTATAATATTTTACAGCTAAATATGAACAATACGGGAAAGATAAAAAAAAAATTGCCTCCTGCTGGGTTGAACACGCTGTTGCGACTGAGAAGATATACTCGACGCTCTACACTGAGCCATCCTCAGTGGTAGAGCGTCGAGTATATCGTTCTCAAATTTTGTTACATTTCTTGAGAGATGATAAAGCAATCATTATAATAAATGTTTCAGGGTTTGTAATATACGTAAAAAATTTATATACTTTTAAGTTATTTTCCACTATGGTTTTTATTTCAAAGGATAGGTTATTTAATTCAAATGACTAGAGTGAATTTCTTATGCTTGATTAGAATGAAAGAAGTGATTAGATCATGAGAGATTTGATTGTTGGTCGAAATAAATTGCTTTTTACTTATGAAAGGGTTTCATGGTATGAAAGTTATTGTCGTAGGAGTTGTGGTAGGATAATTGTAGATTCTGCATAATGTAGCTTATTACATAATAATTAATGTATGAATAACAAGGCTAATAATTTATAGAAACTCGAGTAAGTAACATTTTGATAATCAAGTCGGATATTTTTTTTCTGATTTATTTAATTTTGGGACTATTTTTTAATAGTCATAATGAAATGAAAATAATATAAAATAGCACGTGTCAATATGAGCAACTGCAGCAACACGAACAAATAAGATAAAGGTTGGCAATACTTAAAATTACTCTAGTTCGAGTTAGATTTTTAAGCAACCAGAAACAAACAAAAGTTTTTTTTTCAATGTAAGTATAAAAATTCTTGGAGAGAATTTTACCAATTAGAATGATCGATAACCGACGTCCGATTGAAGAAAATTGATATTATATATATATTATATTTATAATATATAATATATTATATATTATATATAATATATATTTATATATATATAATATATATATATATATTATATATATATATATATATATATATAGTATATATAATAGTTTATATATATAGGCATATTTACAAAAGTTGTTTGATAATGTATTATCCATTAAATATCATTTTGTAGTAAGTGCATAAAGGCTGCATCAATTAATATGTTAGTTAACTCATAACAATAATTTTATTATGATTATTACAGTTCTGTTATTTTCATAAAAATCAGGGGAGTGCTACTATTACCCGTAACATATTTAAAGGTATAAACATGATTCAAATGTTCTAATGGCCACAAACCGGAAAACGAGCAATAACCTCAAAATTGCACAGATGCAATAAAAAAATAACCTTATTCAACTTTACCTTACAGACGTAACATCTTCTTGAAATGGATTAAAGGAAAATGATATGCTTTTAACTGGCTTTAAATTTACGAACTTTAATTGCTTTTCTATGGCATCAATAACTCCACGGCTATGAGTGCCAACTATTCCAGTGAACCTTGATGGAAGTGCCATGTTCCTCAATATAGCGATATACTTACTACTCAACTTTCTAGACCTGTCACTTGTAGTAGGATGCTCAAAGAAGTATCGATAAATATATCTACGAATAAATTTCAAATTTTAATTCGCTTATCAAAAAAAATAAAGCTGTAAAAAGCCGTTTTCGATTTTGTATTTGTGATTTACCGCGCCTCGATAAATAAAGCAATCCAGTTTTAAGCGAAGCACAGTTATAGCACGAATTTTGGGCATAATCGAACGTTTGTTTACATATATTTTGATCAGCTGTTTTGATGGAGCACGTGGTTTTCTAATAAACAGAAATAAAAAAAAAATAACAAATGGTTTTTATTACAAATAATTGATCAACTATTGTCATGGAAGTTTATCGATTTGGAAGAAATTAGAATTAAAGCTATAGCGTGCATGAAAACATTCGTGAATTTTTGTTGTTTACATTTTTCGTAAGCATTTTCCTTTAAATTCGGCACGGGAAAGAGCACCCATCATCAGAATTAGGGAATGCAACTTGAGCATTTTTCCTAAATTTTGTGCTCAAATTGACATAATCGAACGCAAACTTAGCATTTACTATCGTTTGTTAGCACAAATAAAATCGAAAACGGCTTATATAGTATATTGATATTTTTTACCGATAATATATACGTACATATATATCGAACATTCCTACTTTCAGCTTCATGTGTCAGGTAGCCAAATTTGAGGAATTGTAACAATGACAAGGGACTTGCACTGCAGTCGAGGGATAATTAATGAAAATGCAATTATAGAGCGCCTGAAAATGGTATCCACGCTAAAGTAAATAATTACGTATAACGATGCAGTACTTTTATTATCATCTTATTAGAGTATCACAAAATATTTTGCAATACAGAACTATGCCAAATGTAATTGATGGATTATTTAAATATGCTCGCATTTACTAAATTTATAAAAAGTAATATATTATATGATAATAATATATATATATTATATATATTATATAATATATATAATATATATATATATATATATATATATATATATATATATATATATATTATATATATATTATAATATATTATATAATATATAATATTATAATATATATATGTATTGTTCTATATTTGAATCAGTGCATATTTTTCTGAAAAAATTTTCTAAATGTTCAAATAAATTTCTAATTTCGGAAAAAGTTAATTAAGTTAAGATTTTTAAGAAAATTCTTTGAGTTGCAAGCTTCTGGCATAATCCAGAAGCTTGCCACTAAAGAATTTTCTTAAAAAACTTAACTTACCTTAACTTTTCTGAACTTAGAAATTTTTTTGAACTTTAGAAAAATTTTTTCAGAAAATATACAACTGATTCAAATATAGAACTTTCCTATATATATATTATAATATATATATATATATATATATATATATAAATTATTATTATATAATATATAATATTTAATATATATATATATATATTTATTATATATTTATATATATATATATATATATGATAATATATTATATATAATATTAACAAATTGTGTATCTATGTTGCCTTACCTAGAGTTTGTCGTTTCTCAAAGATTTTTTGCCTCTTTGATAGTTCTTGTAGCCCTAAAGATAAAACTAGCCGGAGGCTTTAAGTCAATTAGCACTTTACTTAAAACTATTTATGCTCCAATAGTATCCTCTTCTATTTTAGTTTTATTTAGGATATAGAAACTATTAGCTATATATATCTTATACCGGTACGGTATCTTATGTTTATTAGTTTTGGTGACATTTATATTTTTGTCTCCATTGGGGATAATTGCCAAGAATTCACTTGATGCCAAAAAACAATAAGGTTCACTTCTTGACTTGAGAGCTGTCCTAATTGTCGCGTTTGTGAAAATCAAATTTTTAAATGACAAAAAATGGTAAAAACCTTGAATTGTCGGTCTAATTTCTTAATTTCTTTTCAAATATTTTTACTATCAACCTATCTCTATTCCTTTTAAACCTTCTACTTCTCACCCAATCAATTTACCCCTAAAGTTAATGTAATGCCTAATTTTACAAAGCTCAAGGCTGAGTTATCTTAGGGCTTAACCAAGAACTTCTAAGAGCATAATTCTTTGAAACCGAACAATAATAGATGACATATGAATTAAACTTGGTAGGTAAATGTAAATGATTTAGTGATAATAGGCAAAGAGAATATAATAAGGTTGATAGTTTGAAATAGTAAAGATAGACAATTTTACCTCCTTTAATTCTTTGCATTTTTGATTATTAATTTGAATTGAACACGAGCATACGCTAAGAACGTTTTTTAGATACGACGAACCTTTTTCTGATTTTTTACTGAAATTCTGGATGATTATATCCAATAGAGACAAATATAAAAATCCCAACTAACATTGCAACATGTTGACATTATGTAAGCCACATAAGACTTCTTATATCCTTACATTTAAATACTAAAATAAGCAAAATAGAAAGAAGATATATGTGGAAGTATATAATAGTTTTATATCCTCCCACTGAGGAGTTTCAATGAAAACCAATGAAGTCAAATTAAATTAAAATTTTTACAAGATAAATTTCCTTGAAGGAATTCTTGACACTATTGACAGCAGCCTGTCTAAGGCTCTTTCTTTTTTGACAGAATTGAGCCGAGATGATTCTGTTGAGAGCTGAATTGAGGTAAAATTTAAATACCTAAGTGAAGGTTGAACATAAGCTACATAGCACAGAATCACTTATTACTAATAATTGATTTGATATTTGAGGAATCAATTTGATCTGAATTATCATTGTTTTGATCATCTGAATTGGAGAAATCACACTGCTTGTTTCAGCATCAGCTTCTACACTGGAGCAAACTTTGACTGGAAGACAGAGTGGGGTAATAAATAATCTCCAATGGGGTAGAGAATGAAAATAGAATGATAACGTTTGTCCATACTTCCTTTTTTAATAACACAATACTCCTATCTTATTGTCATCACCACAGACTTCCAGAAACTCTGCCCAAGCCAGAAGGGTCTAGGATGTTAGTGTGTGAATAAAACTACTATTAATTCCAACATATTCTGTGGTCCACTCTGACTAATAGAGATTTCTACCTTGTCTGGCGCAATTCAATAGGGTAAGACTCATACCATAATTTCCTGAAAGTCTCTAAAACTCTTCCTTGAGCAGTTAGAGTTATGGTACTTTAAGTCTTGTTGTGAGGAGGAAGTTGTTTCCTTAACTGTTCTATCATTCTCTCAAACTGATCCCACTTGCCCAACTGGGATAGATAGAATCTTGTAATGATTGATGTTATTGATACGCATATATTCGGAAAACATATTTGAAGACAAAGATTCTAACAATTTTTCCACCTGTTTGTATTCCGCATTATCTGAGTACAACTGGAAGGGTATGGCCATATATATTTGTGAAACGTTGGAATGGGAAAGTAAAATTAAAGGATTCAGTGGACATATCTGGAAGGACATAAACATGGAAAGTGTGCAAACCAATAGATAAAATTAATAGATACATTTTGGAAGTTCCTTCATATTTACAAGAGATGTCGCCGTATGTCCACCTAGTATGCTCAAAATACCGCACAAAATTAACTCTATGATGAGAAAGATTACTCATTTTTTGGATATTTAAAGGGAAAATACTAATTAAATTTTTGCAATTATACAGTCTGACAAACATTCTTTACACCTACCTGGCCTTGGTAATCCAGAAGCCATGAGATTTGATGAAATTGATAGTGGTTTGAACATCCAAGTGTTGACACCTTGAATGAAATCTCTTAATGATTAATCTAGTGAGATGATGATCCTTGCCAAGAAGAATTGGATTTATCACGTCATCATTATATAAAAGTGTCTTGACAATTTTCCCTTTGGATCGGATGAGGACTTTATCATCTATGAATAAATTAAGTTGATTGACTAGCAGTGGAATTTCATCCTTTTTAGAATTTTGGAGAAATAATATTTCCTTAGAAAAACAATGCTGCTGCATTATCTTCAACCAATAGAGTTGGGCTTACTGATCACAAGTTTAATTGAATGATTAAAAAAATTGGTAATAGAATATTTTTGAAAAGAGAGATTTTTCGCCATAATATAAGATTCTTTAAAAGAGAGAGAGAGAGAGAGAGAGAGAGGAGAGAAGGAGAGAGAGAGAGAGAGAGAGAGAGAGAGAGAAGAGAGAGAGAGAGAGAGGAAGAGAAGAGAGAAGAGAGAAAAAGGGAGAAGAGAAAGAGAGAGAGAGAGAGAAAGAGAGAGAGAAGAGAGAGAGAGAGAGAGAGAGAGAGAGAGAGAGAGAGAGAGAGAGAGAGAGAGAGACAATCGTCTCGCCTAAGACTGAGTAACAACCACAGATGCGTGACATTGTAAAGTCTTTTCCTTATTGGCCTCAGACAAACATTTAAGTTTACTAATAGGTCATTGAGATTGATCTTGAAGAATCCAAGAAGGACCCTTAAGCCATAATGGCAATTTTGAAAGAAAAGGAGAAGTTGTAACACCTCTGGTAATCAGATCTGCTGGTTTTTCAGCAGTGTTGATTAAGCATAAGAAATGGATACCTTGTACTCTTGTTCAACTTGTTTTTTGATTTGGTAAATTTCTTTGAGCCTATTTACAAAAATATTTTTATTTTTTGCCTTTCCAGACAGGAGCCATGAAAAGACAATTTGAGCGTCTACAAAGACCTTTATGCCTTTGAACTGAACATTAGAGAATTCTGATAATATTGATTTGATACACTTAAAAAATAAAAACACAGACACCAATTCTAAAGAAGGCAAAGCCCTAGATTTAAGGGGGGCCTCCTTGGCCTTTGAAAATATTAAACTAGAACCTGGACCTATACTTTAAACTGAAAAACTATAACAAGATGTTGAAGCATCACAAAATACGAATAAAGAGTTTGAGGAAGAAGGTGAGAAAGCACACCTTTCAATTTCAATATTATGTAATTTATTTAAATCTGAATATAGAGAAGACCAGGAAACTAAAACATCAGCAGGGACCTTTTCATCCCAATGAAGACCTAATTGCCGTCATTTCCTAATTAATAACCGACCCCTTAAAGTTACGGGTAAAAAGATATTTAAAGGGTCAAAAACCTTGGACACAGCTGATAACAAAACTTATTGGTATTTGCATGAGCATTAATCGAAAATTTTGCTAGTTTTAACTTATCTGTAAGAGGATTAAAAAGATATCCAAGAACCTTATCTTCTGATTCCTGATGTTGAACTATTCTACCCTCTTCTTCCATAACAGCTCTTAATGAATCCTTATTAGAGTCCCAACTTCTAAGATGGAAACGACCATCTTCCATTCTTTTGTTGCATTCATGATAAAGTTCTTTAAATGTTGTGGATCATAACCACTAATAATTAAATTATCAACAAAAAAATTATTCAATAGAATCTGAGTACATGCATTATCCTTATAAGACTGAGCATGATGCTTGATGATAAAATTGAGGATGAAAGGTGAGGATGTGAAACCAAAAACAATGGTTGAGTACCGATAAGCTTTTAATTCACCATTACCTCTCCAAAAAAAGCAAAAACGATTGCGGTCTTAGATAGATTTTAACTTATCTGAAGGAAGGCTTGCTTTATATCTGATAGCATAACAAACTGATTTGATCTGAACCGGAATAAACGCCCTAATAAGGAAGACATAAGATCTGGTCCAGTATAAGCTGCCTCATTTAAAGTTGAAAAGGAGTTAGTTTTAAGAGAATATATAGTTAAACCCAGGCCTGACCTTTGTTGATACTTGTTCATCAGTTTTGATAACAGGTCTGTGAGGAACTCAAATATAATTTTTATATTCAGAGGGATAGATACTCTGAACTCTTCAATAATACTGTGGTGAGCTGACTGTAAGTATTTTATTGAGTATTAGTCCAGGTGTATGAGGGGGAAACAGGTCAGTCAGTCAGTCGCGCGTTCAAGGGAGTCCAGGTATGTAAAGAGAGTCTTTTTTTGGTTTGTATCATATTGTATATATTGCTTATTATTATTGTTTGTAAAGAGAGAAAGAGAGAGGGAGGGAAGAGAGAGAGAGAACGAAAGAATGTAGGTTGATATGATTGTGGAATAAAATGTGAGTAAAAGTGAGGGTGGGTGGCCAGACGGCATCAGGCATAAACATCCTATCATCACCTCTTTCCTTCAGTCTTCCTTTACCTATGTGTTCTAACTTTTGTCCACCTACGCTCCGTCTGGCTAATTTGTTTGAAGTGATGATGTGGTTTTTCTATTTTTTAATAATGTATACTAATATTTATTCTTTTCTTCTGGCAGGAATATTTATTTTTTTTGTAATAAGTAATTCTTTTTTCTGAGGACGACAAACTGTGACTGACTGTTGTGGACAATTGCAGTCCTAAGATTGATTTTTTTTGCATTTAAGGTAATTATATTTAATTTATATATTATTATTATTATTATTTAATTATTATTATATTATTATTAACTCTTACTATTATTATTATTATTATTATTATTATATTATTATTATTATATTATTATTATTTAATTTTTATTATAATTATTATTTTTAATAGTTTTATTACTAATTAATTATTAGTTTAATTATAGTTAACATCTTTCTATTATATAATTAACTCATTTCTATAATATAATATTATATATTATTTTACTATATTATTACTATTATTATATTATTTCTTGTTGTTAATTAATTAATTAACTTATTAATTATAATTATTATTATATATTATTATTATTAATTATTATTGTTTATTATTACATTTATTTATTTTTATATATTATTATTTATTATTATTATTATTATTTTTATATTTATAATTATTTATTATTTAACTATAGTATTATAATATATTTATATCATATTTATATTTTTAATATTATTATCAATTTAATTATATTTTATTATTATTCTTATTATTATTATTATTATTTTATTATTATTATTATTATTTATTAATTATATATTCATTTATATATATTATTAATTATTATTAGTATTATTTAGTTGTATTTATTACTTATTTTATTATTATTATTTTACTTTGATTTTTGTTGGTTTTAATTTTTATTATTATTATTATTATTATTATTGTATTATTATATATTCTTTTTTTATTATTATTATTGTTTCGTATCAGTTATCAGTGCTATTATCAGTTAGTATCTTATTATTTTTTTATTATTATTTAATAAAAATTATTATTATTCGGCATATTGTAATTTTGCTTTATGCTTTTGCTTATGTATGCTTATGCTTATGCTAATTATTATTATTATTAATGTTGATTATTATTTATTATTAGGATAACAATTATATTATTATTTTATTATTATTATTATTACTGTATTAGTTATTATATATTATTAATTATTTACCATTTTTATATAATTTAATTTATATTATTAATATGAAATATATTGTTTATTTATATTGTATGGACTATGGCTTAATTTATTGATTGTTTCCAAGTTTGTGAACTGGAAATAATACTGGTCGGCACATAGACGACCAGTTTTATTTTTTTCTTCCTCTTGTTGTTGAGAAGTTCCCTTGGAAGAGTAGAAGAATTGTCCCCAGAGATTAATTTACCCCCTGAAAAATACCCCTGAACCACTACCCCTGAACCACTACCCCTAAACCACTACCCCTTGAACCCATACCCCTAAACCGACTTATACCCCTGAAAGAAGATACCCCTAAACCTATTTTGTTACTCCGTATTACCGACTTACCCTTTGAGTTCTGAACAAGAAATTACCCCGAACCTTTAATTTATACCCTCTGATTAACCCCAGAATTTGAAATCCTGAAATACACCATGAAAACCCTGAATATATGTTCTGAAGATAATTTGCCTCCTGTGAACAATTGTTCCCGAGTGAATTTGATAAAACAGTATATGTATATATACTTTGATATTTGATGATTTAAAATTTGATAGGAATCTCTCTTGTATAAACTTTTTAAGATATTATTGAAATATTGGCCCCACTGTTGAGAATGTCACCAGAATTTGACGACTATTTTTGAGGTATTAGTATGGAAATTGATATTGATGAATAATTGTATATATATCTATAATATTTGATATATTGATATATTATTATTAGAGACTTTGATGATTGTAATTGTATAGAGTCTGGTTACTTAACCTTTGAATATATTATTGGAATTATTTTATCATCTGAATATATAGAATATTTTGTGAAATAAAGAACAATTTTAATACATATTATTAATAAGATTATGTGAATATTGGATGAACGGATATGTCCTTGTAATTATTCCACATCTGGGGGTATGTACATCTGCTTGCTTTGGTTGTTTATATTGATTGTTTTTTTTCTTTATATGTATATAATTGTAGTTAGTCTCTTATGTACTATTACTAATACAATTGACGATATAAATATTATAATAATTAAGAAAGACCAGTACAGTTCTCTATTGTTTACTCACTATCTATTTATTATTTAACTAAAATTTAAACATTGTGTGTTTGTCTTCGCTCCTTCATTTCAAGACCGGCACACAAAAATAATTCATCACACATCCAGCTCCTTTTCTATACGGGACCATACACTTACTGTGATTATTTTTTTTTAAACTTTTATATAAGAACAACAACAATGTGTAGAAGTAATCTCTGAACGTGTTGTCTTAGTAATTTACTTCATTTTTCATTATGACTTGAAGTCAAAAATTTTTATGTGAAATGTTTTAGCGTATGAGCCCAAAACATTTATGCTCGTAATACTGAAGTTACTCGTATTAGCCGAGTTGCCAAAATTTTAACAAATGGTTCTTGCCTTGTCATGAAGAGTTATCACCTCGTTCAATCCTTCCTATTCCATTAACAACAGGTAAAGAGTTAAACTACAGTTTTTTGTTTCTCTGAAACAAAAAGTGATGGACTAAGTGTTGATGAAAGCAATATATCCGATTTTTTTCACTCCGATATCGTTTTTCTATTTATATCTAAGCCTTGCTCTCTTCCGTTTGTATGTTGAGTGGCTTACCGAAATATATTCGTAAGAAAGAGATGCTAAGAAGTTTGCGTTCGTTTTTGTCAAAGTTAGCACAAATTAGGAAAATGCTTCACCAAACGTAAGGAATTCCAAATTCTGTAAGGTGCTATGTTCCGTGATCCATTGCTCGAATTTAGAAAGAGATCTTTAGAACTTAATGAAAAAAAGTTAAGACAAGCAAGATGGCTGCGCTAGAGTCTGTTTGATTTTATAGATGTTTCACTCATAAAATTAGCTTCTAACATAGTATTATTACTGTGGCTTTAAATCTAATTTCTATCCAAATCGATGAAACTCCATCCACATTAGAGTTTATGTGATCAATTATTTTGTAATTATAAACCATTCGTTATTCTTTTTTATTCTGTCTCTATCATCCAAAAATCACTTGACTCCATCACAACAGGTGATAAATTTTTTTGTCAAATAAGTTTCCTTATTTATGTACTACAAAAATTCAATGCACTAAAATAAGGATTAGCAGTTTCTTATCGAGCGTAAAAGCACAAATGACAAAAACGGATAACGGTCTATATAAATATTTTTTTCTACACCGTGTTTGAGATGAGACCGCATACCACGTGTCATAGAGTGAATTGCTTTTTGAGTCTTATAGGTCCGGTAAAACTAGCTAAGGATTGACGCTCTAAGTGACACTGATATTACTGTGATATATCTAGACCAAACTACTGATACACTAAACACTTAATACTCTACATAAATATGTTGCGTTCCTAAACATAATTTTAACCTAAAAAAAAAATTGCGCATCTATGCTCCCATTATCTGCTTCAACTCTAACGCTTAAGTCAAATTATTTTATAACTAAGCGTATTATCGATATCAAGAGAAATAGTACAAGAGAATCGAGCGCACAATGGTGATCAAGAAAGCATGTATATTTAATGAAAACAATGCAAAAGTGAAAATTTAAATATATGTATTATTAATAAAATAAATTTTCTAAGCTATATAAGGTCATCGACTCAACGAATCTCAAAGTAATGTTATGGGCGCTGACTCCCATTTAAAAGGGTTGTGTGTAAACATAATGCAACGACATACTCTATTCAGAAATAATCAGCACCGAAACACCGCCGTACGTGAACCCTGCCAAAGATGTCACGTGTTAGCAAAAACATCCAATAGAAGGGAGAGCAAGAGTTGCCAAAAGCTGCTTTTCTTTTTTCATGCTCTTTAACTGATTTATTTTTATTTAAAGGAGCTGAAGCCAATCTCTCGGATGGCATACAGAAGGAAGTGTGAACGTCACAAAGAGTCCCCCCATCTACTCACACCCACGCTTGTAGTCCGAGATGACCCTGACTGTCTTTTCATCTTTGCGATTTACATCTAGGGTAATCTCTTTGATATTAAATAAACCAACAACATTCATATATTGGCAAACTCTGTCGCTCCATTGCCTTGAAATAATCGAAAAAATCGGATTACATCGTTCGTTATCGATATATTTCAGAATAACATCCCTTTTTAGACAAGTTCACTGTTATATGTTGAGTTACGTTAGTTTACAAAGATTTAAACTTTTTTTTAGAGATATCTATTTTAAGAGGCGTGAAACATTCGCAATACACAGATGTTTTATAAATTATCTAAAACATAATTAAGTAACTTTTACCTGAAATGTGTTCGAATCCATGCAAATTCTCGATATGATAATTATGCGATGTGGCATGGACAGTAACAGACAGTGAGTCCAAAATCAAATTTTTTTTATAAATTTTCGTATTTTTTTTTTTTTTATTTTGGCACGTTGCATAGGTAGCTTATCGAAAAATCGATTATTATCGTTCATAAGGAATCGGATGGGTATTTACATTACGCTAATCTCAACAATTAACTAAAGTAATAGCTAGCTACCGTCCTTCGAACTTGAATGGCGAAGCTTTCTCCAGTCAATATACTAGAAGATATCCATCTAATAATAGTTACTTTGTATCAAAAAATGAGTTTCACCGTTAAATCAAATATCATGCATATAAAGATAGTCATTAATATACCATTAACAACTAAAGAGTATAGATATGCTACATACATTAGTTTTTATAAAAATACACACTATACGTGAGTATTTATATTACATAATATAGCCAATAATCTTAGTACACCTATATATGAAGTTCTCTATATATATAAGCATCATCCAACTTTGTTAAACAGACTCCAATCAAACGTGATACGTATTTCACGAAGACTCTAAGAACTATCTACTCAAATGCATCACCATTTTGAACAGGAACAAATGAATATAAGTATATTAAGTCCTTCGTGGTGTGTACGTTTTGCGACGAACCAATATTATTGAATTTTGTGAGTACATTGACATCTTATATTTAATTATATAGTGTTATGATTTATCTTCACACTAGCCCTTGCATTTGTAACGATGATTAACTGCACATTTTTAACTTCGCTCCCAATACACATGAACTAACGCACTATATCTTGGAAAATAATGGCGTATAATTTACTCTATACAAAAACGTAATTATTTTTCCATCATATAGTCTACTCATTTTGCTATGACTATATAATTGAATATTAGACTAGGGAATATTATAAAAGAAGATTTTTGTGAGGGACAATTTTTATATATATCTTAAATTAGTATTCATTCTTAATAGAGATTACAGACTAGTCAGCGTAATTATTATATTTATATACTTATACTTGATCTTTAATATAATTATATATATTATATTATATTATATAAATACCTATTTTATATATCACAGAACTGTATCTCACAGAAATAATTAGATTATTGACTTACTAAAAGTTTTAATTATGAAATGTGTGGATGTATGCTGCATGTTAGTGAGTGAGACCACTGGTGTGCTCTGTGTGTGTGAGTTTGGTGTCAAACGTATTTTATATAAAGTGATGTGTGTGTGTCGGTGTTATCTGCTAGATGTGTGTGTGTCACATTATTGTTTACAGCACTGTTTAGTATATGCAATGTAATAGGTGCGCGAATAAGCAAATATTTAATAAGTGATATGAATAAAAATAGAGACTATGACACAAAAAAGGAAGTCAAGTTTCTTCAAAATTATATCGACAATGAAGATAGGATTATGGATACGATGAGATGAAAATAGAGATTCAGTTATATATGAGAGAAATAGTTATAGATTCATCATGATTACACAATAAGGCCTTTTGTTTAGGATAATAGAGGCCATATAATATTATATATATATCACTCATTATATAATACTATATATATTATAAATATATATATATATAATATATATATATATATATACTATATAATATATATATTATATATATAATATTTATATATATATATATATATAATTATTTAATATATATATATATATATCTAACATTCTACACTCCATCTCCGACTGGTAGACTTTCGCCCTGTCAGTTGGGCCAGCATCTTCTTTCCTTTATCCTCGAAACTTTTGGTCCTGGAGAACACTAGAAAACTATTTCTCGGCTCAATGGTTTGCGATGCTATAGTCCTCGAGTTAAAAAACGCTCAGGTAGGGTTTTCACCCTTATCAATGGAACTCAGCATCTTCTCCATTTGGCCTCTAAAATCGCTCTCCCAGCTCTCCAGATCATGTTTCTAGGCGCATAAGTTTCCGATGCTGGTTCAGGAGTTTTTCAAGCAAAAAAAAAGTAAAGGGCCGGGTTGCTGGCCCTGTCGCCCTAGAACTATGCGAAAAAACTCTTCATATGTCTCGACTGCGTCAAAAAAATCCGTTCTTCTTATAATAGCAGTCCTCTCT